>JAQFXN010000915.1:0-17792 GCA_034693365.1 Liacarus xylariae
TAAATCCCGAATTTTCGATTTTGGCTAATCTCACCAGAAAGATATTATCAAATGGCACATAATTTCTTATTGAACCATGCTCATATCTCATATAGATTATCTTTTAAAAGAATATTCTCTATGATAACATCGAAATTCAAAGCTGTTGGTTATGATATAATTTAAAACTAACTAGTTAATTTTATATTTGAATATATTTAACATGTTATTATTTCTAAAACATAATTTAATCAATATCCACTTGAAATTAATTAAGTTTATTACTGCAAACATAAAGTGCACTCAATGTCCTCAAAATATACGCATACATTTGGATAAAAAGATATATTTCTATAATTCACATACAGTATATATAAATAATTATTATAAAAACGCATATAGCAGAAGTATTTTATTGAGGTATATTCAAGGACAGGGATGGTGTATTTTTCTTTTTGCACATTTAAGCATTACTGAGTTAAATATATATACTCTAAATTATTTTAACAAATTCTAATATAAAAGCATTAGCTTTAAGAAAAATATAAATATTTTATTGTGAAAATTAAACTAGAAATTTAATTTTTTTTTATCAAAACAAGATGAATAAGATTATTGTTTTATGTTTAATTTGTTGTTGCATTGTTCTTGGTAAAAATATTCAAATAATTTTTATATTTAATTTCTATTATTAATGCAATTTGCTTAAATTATCCTGGAAAATGTGCCGCCACAGAATGAATTGCAGAAGGAGGACAAGTATGTGCTACGCACTGGCTTGATCTGCTGTAATTCACATGACACTTGCCTAACCATTGGTAATACACGCACCTGTCTTTCTATATTCCAGGGTGAGAGACTTTGCTGATTTAAACTATTAATTAAGCTTTTAGAAGTTAAATATTGATTTAATCAAATTTAAGAAAGATCATTAAATAAAATATTTCGATTAATCCATATTTAACAATATTTTTTTAAAATAAAACATGCCATAAGATTTCTCTTGTAAATATCATATAGCAATTAAGGTTTTTGTGTATATATTTTACGTTATTTTTCTAATCTATTTACGGTCAAAATTGTAAAATCAAAATTTATTAATTATTTCTAAATAATAAAATTCCTTGATTATCCTAATTAGTTAAAATGATCAAGTTAAAATTTTTAATATTTGAATATTTTAAAAAATTATAAACGGAATGAGATTGATTTGTGTATCGCTAGAAACAATCTCTAAACATTGAGCCATCACTTCTCAAGACAGAGAAATCACAGTTGCGATGCTTCGGACAAGTGTTGAGAATGTCTATAAATAGACTACAAGAGTCCGCGCATGACTTTTTGCAAATTTTTCTCAAAATACCACCTCTTTACCCTAATCTGAACACTGACCTTGGCAATCGCTAACTAAAAAATCAATAGAGTTTTGTTTTCACTTCTTAGACGTCTTTCCGTTTCCAAAAAGAGTTCATAAGATATTTCGGTTCACGAATAAGCCTTCGTCTGACCTCTTCTCGAGATTACAGGACATCGGTTGCCGATCGGACACAATACTAAATACCAATCAGTGCCAAATTGTTGGGTGCATTTGGATTAAGAATTCGGAGAGCATTGACTGATTATTTTATTTATTTATATAAAACCTAAAGATTTAGTGTTTGGAATATTCTTTAAATTATTCAAATAATTTTGTGGTGATTTGCCGAGAATTAAAGAGAGACCAAAATAGCATCTTTTCTTCTCTAAAATCACTCAAACTATACACCAATTCTTGTGATTATGCGTCCGTTTGGACTACATTTGAATAACTCAAATGTTGAATAGACTCTCTAATCGTTAGGGTTTTCGTTACATTCAATTATGTTTCCAATTTATATCTCAGATTCAAATAATAAGCCAAATAATGGTAATTATTTACAAATTTGGTTTCGCATCTATTTTTAAAAAATGTTTTCAGCTTTTCATCCCTCTCCCTGTCAAAGGTGTATTGACATTAGGCTATCATTTTGAAACACTTTTCCAAATAATTGAATATATGTTTCAAACATCAGAAATAACAGACTATTCAGATATAAGTTTTACGATTCCTTTAACTTAAAGAAAATATTAAAAAATACGAGGCATTTGCAAAGAATAGTTTCGGCATTTGCACTCATATTGCGCAAGACATATCTGTGCGAGTGCAGCGTATATAACTCCAATCATCGGCTTTTACCAAATTGAATATTGAATTCAATTTTTCACTAAAAATATTATTTTAAAACTTAGAGCACTTTTGAAATAAACACAATGTTTATCTCAAAATAAGTTCACAATAGTTAAAATCAGAAACGTGTGTACAAACGTGCCGACCCTAAACCTTTAGGAACGAACGAACACAGACTATAAAAAAAATTCCAAAAATAAATATTGGCATTTTACACCCTTTCCTGTTTCAAGTGAATACAAAAATTAAAGAAAATAACAATTATTTTGCTTGAATACAATTTTTAGAAGAATTTATTTAAATAAACTTTAAAAATATTAAATTTTAAACATAAAATTTCTGTTTTGAAAATTATTTTTAAATCCTATACTGATATTCATATTGAACAGGACGATATTTTCTCATCTCCAGTCTAGCTGGTTGCAACACAGTGATCTTGGCCTGAGGCTGTTTGAACTTGCTGGCAAATGTTTCCCGGTATGCGACAGACAGTCAGACTGGCGGGCAGACTGTTGGCCGATTCACAATTGTACACTGTATTGGTAGCGCATGATCCAGTTAGAAATTCACCATTGCCGCCATTGCCCGCAGATCTTGTGCCACAAAGGTTACCCAGGACATTTCCGCAGGTACAAGGACCTGTGAATAGTAGAAAAGATTTATATAATAAACAAAACTCTTTTCAATCATTTTACACAAACTATGAAAGGAAACTGAAAAGTAGCTTTCTCCAGGTTCGATTAACTTTAAAGACAATATTAAATGTAAAAGTAGCATGATGATGTTTAAATACTGTACTTGATATTTTTTTAAAAAAATAGAGATCATCATATATAATTTAATTATTTTTATATTCTATATGTTTAAACAATTTATATTGATTTAATTTTATATAAATTTTATCATTTTTATTTGAAACAATAGAAATTTTTTTACTACTTATCATTTTAAACTATAATTATAATATTGACAAAGGAATGATCGTCATATTTAATTTCTGCACAGCTAGTATACCAACTTCTAGTATTTCGCTTAAAGTTATTATAATCAACTAATCGTTGAATTATTAAAAATTTGTTTTAAATTAAAATTTATTCAATTCAGGAAAACTATGACTAAATTTTATTTCATATTATTTGATTATGAGTTTTATCTCTCTGTAATAGATTAGTCCAATAATATAAAATAAAGCGAAACACTAATAAGATGTATATAAACTTTGAATAAATAATTTGTGACGAGTTTATAGGACATTCTAACTTTAGCTAATATATTTGCTTAAAGAATTATTTACCAATATATCCTTATATAAATTAATCAACAAAAAATATTCACCTTGTCCAGGGTTTTGTCCATTAACTTGTGACAATACGCTCATACATATGATTGCAACAAAAGAAGTGATTGTTAGGAAAGACATCATAATTATTTCTAATTGAACGAATTATTTTAATCAAATAAAAATGCAATTGTGGGTATTATAAAATATATTCTGCTTTTATATAAAAAAATTATATGATGAGGTAATATGCACTAGCGAGAACCTTTCATGATTAATAATATGTTTGTCCACAGCAACACTCGGAAAAATCTACAAGGTTATGTAAAATTACACTAAATATTCTTAGTTAAGTTGCACATATGCGAAGAATAATGAAAATTTTTTAAATGTATATCGGTGGGTTTATGAGTTAAAATAAACTTATTTAGAAATCAATAACTTTACAAATTGATTAGCTATAGAATATTAAATAATTTTTTCAAAACAATCATAATCTTCTCGGATTCGATATTTGAATAATCAATTAATCTCTGAAAATACTATAAAAACAATATTTTTTTAATCAAAGATGGGCCAAATTTAACTAGTATATATGTTATCTTTGGCCCATCTTTAATTGAAAAAGACTGTACTTAAGTTTTAATAAACAGTAAATTGTTTACATATTTAATTAAATCTTGAAATTCTTTTTATTAAATGATTGATTTTAAAACATTATTCAAATATAATTTATTTTTTCTAATCAGTCAATAAGTAAATGGAGATATCAATTGTTGCATATTTTGAATTTATATATTTATGATCGTGATTTCGATTTATACGATTGGTCCAGTTTATCTCTTGTAATATTTTACTTCTAGAATTTATGCTATTTTCATCACCTCTGTTTATCTATCCAAACCAACAAGTCAAATAACTTGCTTATGTTGTATTTCGCGTGCATAGATCTAACATCAATTAAATTATAAAATGCAGATATTGTTACTAATACTTTATTTATTTTAACCTTTAATTATTTTAAAGTAAAAATTTATATATATTTTATATATTTTTAATATAGATTACATATAATGATTACTATGTCATTAATGAATCGTGAAAACTTTGATTAAATCAGTTCAAAATTCCTATTCAATAATGACATACAATTCATATGTCAAGACTATATTAAAAATATATAAAATGAATACAAATTTTCACTTTAAAATAATTAGAGATTAAAATCAATGAAGTATTAGTAACGATATATATATTTTATAATTAAAGTGATGTCACATCTATGCCCGCGAAATACAACACAAGCAAGTTATTTGGTTCTTGATACAAACTTGAGGTAATTAAATTGCTTAAACTGTTGTTGATAACAGATTTTTTTAAAGCTAATTTCAAGGTTTACTTTCGGATATTAAATAAATGTAAACAATATCATCAATCACTTGTCTTTTTATAGGAACAATATATTTTTAACAATAATGTGTCCATTCTTAAAACAATCATATTCAATACACAAATATACTAAATTATGTAAATTAAGATTAACAAGCTATAATTATAAAACAAAGATATTTCTATATATCTTTATAAATTTATATAACAGAAATAAGTATATTTTATATATGAGAAATAAATATAGTGTGTTTGATAAGTTGTGTCCCATTGTTAAAACTTCGCGATTAGATTTACAAAATTTTGCTCATATTTTCAGGAATTGTTTTCGGAAAATTTTCTGATCAATAGTGTATTGCATTGAATAAAAGTTATTACAAATTTATTATATTTTTTCACAAATATAAAGTACATATAAAAACGCTTTAGATAAAAAATAGTAATTATGGAAAAACTTAAATATAAAATTAAATTTACAATAAATTGAATGTATAACCCAACTAATAATCAAATATTGCGCTGTTTTGGTCATCGTTTTCTGTACATAATCTTATTCTTCTCTAAGTTTTCTCTGACATATTTTCTAATTCTTTTTAATAAAATTTGATTGAATGCAAAAATGATTGCTTAACGCAATTGATTTGTGTTTCCAAATTCATTGTCGATATAATTCCTTTTACATTACCATATAATGAGTTGTTACAAGTAGTCAGTTCGGGAGAACGCGAAGGGGATTCAATTAAATTTGAATCCGGTTCTATCAATCGATTCGGGAATATTTAATCCAAACAATTAAGGGTATAAATGGCGTAATGCGAAGGGGCGTCATTTGTTGGAACTAAGATATATCTAATATTCCTCTTTTAAGTAATTATGGCACTAAATAGTTTTCAATGCAATTCATATAAGGTACCTGAAATAATTGATGCAACTATAAAAATTAGCTAATTACATAAGAATTTACAAGTATATTTTAAAAATAATTTAATAAGTTTTCAATATAATTACAGTAAAAATTAAAATTCGATAAAAAATTTTGAAAATTTTAACTAAATTAGTATTAATTAATGAAAATTTAGTTTTAGCTTGCGAAAGAATTTGACGCAACTCATTTGTTAATTGCAATTGGTTAGTGATTAACAATGTAATTGCTAGTTTTTCAAATTTAATTTTGAAAACCATACTGTTAATTATATTTTTTTAGTTACCACAACGTCCTAGATTAATTTTTTGGCCAATCGCTACGGATAAATTTTCCAACTCATCTCGGTAACTGTATTTATGGCCAATAGTATTTTACCGATTAAAACTAATAAAACATATCTTCCGTAAAATGTAAATGAGCACGGAAAGTGATTTTAATATAAATAGGGTAATGGAGACCACCTTTAGGCTCTCCCGAGCTTCCCGCGAGTATTTTAATTAAAAGTTATCAAGGTGTATAGTGTTCTTTGGGTAAATGGATTCACAATTTACCCGATCATTTTCTACACAATTCTCGATGATTAGCATAAATTAAGAAATACTAAATTTTAGTCATAGGTTTAAGCAAAAATGTTAAACATCATTTAATTTATGCTGATCATCGAGAATTGTGGTGAAAATAATCGGGTAAATTGTTATTAATTGATTTATTATTTATCCAAGAACTTAATGTCTGATTTGGAGATGAAATCTGGCCGTGCTGACCACTCATCGTAGAGAAATAATTTCAACAACAGATTACTCGTTATTGAAAAAGGTTTCCAACGATATATATATTTTGTGGGGTGAATTAATTTATTAAGACTATATATTCAGGTAAATTATATAATGTTACAGTATTGAACCCTCAGAATTAATTATCTAGAATTTTTTCACCACCCTAGGATTTTGTCAGATTAAATATATTTGTTCTATTTATGGAATAAAATTGTAAAATTATCAAATTTTAAATATCAGTAAAAATATCTCCAATATATTTTTTCAAAAATCTAGTGAATTTTTTTGGAGAATAGATCTTTAGATAGTTATTTTAGTTAAATTTAATAATTATTTTTTATTTATTTTAAATGCATAAAATATTCATCCTATAAATCGACATCTCTTCCAGAAAACCTCATTACGAGCTAATAGAGATAAATAATAGTTCATCCGGGTAAAAAATGTTTTTAGTCTAAGGTTCGCTTCATAATTAATTATGATTCTCTCGTAAATAGCACTATGACAAGGTTCATTTTAGAATGCAACTTATATTAACAATGATGGCATTAAATCGATTAAATATTGATTATTGAAAATTTTCTAACTATAACTTATTCTACATATAATTTAAGGAGGTATAGTAGATCGAACGAGACATGATTCCACCTTCATAAATTTGTGTATTCCACTACGATTATGGACATATATTCAGAAACAATAAAATATGCAGAAAACAAAATACCGCACACCAACGTTCTCGACCTTCCACATAACTGAATATACAACATTTGTTCAATGTGATTTTATCAAAATTATAAACAGAAGGTCGAAAAATTTATAACATGATAATAAAAAATCAATTTAAAAAATCAATTAATATATTTAAATAAATTTAATTAATTTTATTTCTATTATTCTTATAAAATATAAAAATCGGTTTTTAACATCATTTCAAAGTGTTGTCTATGAGAATGTTTAAGCATGTTTATTAGATTCACTTTTTTAGATTTTTTAAAAACAGTACTATTTTTAACTTTTTTTCTTTTAATAAATTTCGATGAAATAATTACCCAATGCTTATGAATTATAAAGTTATAATGGAATGTGATTTAAATATTTTGCTCAAAATCCTAAATGCTAACTTCAAACATATTCCAATATAATGGAAAAAATTTAATTGACATTTGCAGAAAGATAAAGTAGAATTCAAAAATGATTCCGCTGCATCTAAAAAGCTATCTGGTGAAGATAATTTGAATATTTCAAAAAAAGAAGGAGAGATTAATAATATCGTCTCTTTTTCACGCCTGATTCACGCATTATTTCTGCTAGTATAAATTATGAGACATTATAATTCTCAAGTGCTCCGTTAAAGTCTTGTCCTACCTGTATATTTATATGATGTGTAACAATATTTCTATTTCTACAAATGTTTTGGTATTTTTTTAGTTAACATTTTATGATTGAATTAATAAACCTGATTAATTTCACATTGAATAGATTAAATTATTATTTTACAATAAAATTTAAACTATAAAATAAATTAAAGAACAGAGGTAACTCAGTAGGTATGGTTCTCGCCTTGCTGGAGCAAAGGGTAGTTAGTGATGCCTATTCATTTAGACTTTTTTCAAACTAATATCTCTCGCAGTTGTTCTCACTTCACAGCTAGCAATAAGCAATCACTTGTTTGAGAAGGAGTTGAATGAATTGCTTCGAACAATTGACGAAATAGCGTTCGAGAACTATGCCTACAAATGTGATACAATGACAAAATGTCAATGGGTATAAAATGTGATAGTGAAAATTTATCTGAAAAAATGTATTGTGCACTGTAATTTCTTTAATGCCAGCTTGGTAAATTAAATTTGGTATTATTGCTAACTAATTTTGTTTGACAGTTGACAGAAATGCTTCAAATTTATATAAATTTTAATACTAAATATGATTATTTTGTAAATTTGCAACATTTAACATGTTTTCTTCTTGTTCATTTATTAATTCATTCATGTTTTCATGAACTGCTTTTGTACTTTTAGGTGTAGGCATAGTTCTCAAATGCATTGCGTCATTGTTTCTAATGCACTTTGTCTCACACCTTCTCGAACAAGTGACTGCTCATTGCGTGCAGTGAAGTGAGAACAACAGAGAGCGATATTTTGTGATTAAAGTCCAAATAAATAGAAATCATTATCTGGAACCAGAGATATTTCGCCACAGTAACGCGAGAACTATACCTAATGAGCTGCCTCCGCTCTCTTTCCATTTTAGATAAATAATTTTAATTTCTTCATTTCATGGATATTTTGATTCTATACTAGAAAATCTGTACTATTTTATGATTGATTAATTTTTAAAATAATTTTTACAAAATTTAAAAAATTCAATAATGTTAAAATTTTATTAAAATATAAAATACAATTCTAGATATTAATAAAAAAATTTTAACATTAGATTAGACAAATTGTTGTTATGCTTAAGATAGCAATTAATTAAATCGTCCTGATCAGTCTACATACACCCTGGGAATCACTGACATTTGGATCGGTAAGTTGACATATTAGGCGCTCTCCGTTATCACAGCATTGTGTGCCAACGAGTCCACCACATGTGCCACCCGATGTTGCACATGGCCCTGCACATTGACCTAGGAAAGTATTAAGATTGCTGCATTAATTTATTTATTAAAAATTATTAAAATAATTTTTTTATTTTAATACCTCAAGCAATGAAACTAAAAATTAAACACAAGACAAAAATTTTATTCATTTTCGACAAATTCTATTTTTCTAATCGTTTTTGAAAATACAATGAATTTTTATCAGAAAAAGGGTTGCTTTTATATTTGAATTGATTCAAAAATCTACTCATATATGATACTATAAAAAATACACTATGGCATAGTGACTATGCTATGCACTACACTAATAAAATACTGTATACGTAATACACGAGCTCAAATTATAAAGCTGTTTTTGAATTAAGGAGAATTTAATAAATTATTGTCAAAACTCACGGACGTATAAAATTAGAATCATGTGAAAATTTCATACCTGAATAAGGTTATTGCTGAAAACATTAAAGTTGTCTCGAATATTTTTTACAACTTTTAACAATTCAAAAAAATATTTCATTAAATATGAAAAAACTTTATGATTTATAAAATATTTTCCGTTCCTGACCTATAAGAAATAAAATATATTAATAATGTGACCTCCATCAACTACAAAATTGATTCCGGTTATAAATGATGCCTGCTCAGATGCTAAATATAATATTGCATTGGCGATACCTTCTGGCACACCTGTACGACCAACAGGATATAGTTTACCTATTGCATCTAAATATGCATCCGAGACACTTTCATCTGCTCCAGTGGCAATAATAATATCAGTACGAATTGCACCCAGACAATAGAAAAAAATTACGATTTTCAAAAATACAAAATAATTTTAAAAATATAAACATTTAATTACTTTATAGAATTGAGACGAATTCCCTTAGAGCCCAATTCTTCAGCCATACACCTGGTGAACATAGATAGAGCACTTTTGAAATATAATAGTTCGATGTTTTCGCTGCTTAAATCATGTTAAAATTTTAAAAAAATATATATCGTCATGTTATTTAATATTTGCTTATTTGTTGAGATAATTTTACAGACTATTAAATTAAATTGAAAATCATAAATTTTATATAAGGCTATGTCGTTCACCTAATAGTGACAAATAAATGAGTAATGTTGATATTTTGAAAAATATTTAAAAAAAATTAAACAAATTGATTTATGTTTAGCTAATAAAACTGTAGTGGATATTTATTTTGGAATTTTCAAGTAAATAGTAGTGAGCATGTAGATTTTGGCTATAAATATTATTATAGAAAATGCTTACAGCTCTCAGTCCAGCAATACTTGAATTTTTATTATATTTCCGTAAGTTTTCTCCAAATGTTTGACCGAATAATAAGTCAAATATACGGCAGAATTTAGATTTCCCTCAAAAATACTTTTGAATTTTTCTATATATTCCGGATCTTCTATTCCGGCGCCATTAAGAAAGCCCGCATTATTAACGAGAATATCAAGTTTTCCAAACTCTTTAACCGCAGTCTCAATGAGTCGTTTGCAATCGTCTTCTTTGCTAACGTCGGCCACGACTTCCACTGCTTTCCACTTATTTGGCGAAACGTCTGAACACTGTTTCGCAACCGCAGACACATTAGCGGCGTTACGACCGGTGACCACAACATTAGCACCAGATTTAGACAACAGTATTGCTGTCGCGGCTCCGATACCAGAACTCGAATCTGTAATCAGAGCTACTTTACCACTGAAATCAAATGTTGGCGACATTTTATTATTTTATCAGAAGTTTTATTAATAATATATTTCAAGAGTTAACTCTTAAAACTGAAAGATATAATTCGTGTCGAATTAATCACCTCCAATGAATTTATTACAGTATATAATACATTCAGTACAATTCTATATAGGACATTAGAACATATTCACAACATTAAATAAACTCCATATTTCGTATTTAGTATATGAATTATCTTTTCTAAAAGTTAACACCTGATGCTAGCTGTCAAGGATATCTAGATAAGCTATATTTATTAAAACTATGAATTTATGCAATTAACACATTGATTCTGATTAATTCGCAGATTTAATATTTTTTCAAAAAGTTTAAACTTAAACAGTGAAATATATTTATTTTAAGCAATCAATGATTAAAATTTTCATTTTCAGTGATGTAAATCAAAATCATATAGAATTTACGAATTAAATAAACTCAAAATATATTTAATCTGTCCAGCTTATACACTACTTTCTTATTATTTCGTTTTATTTTAAATTTTTTAAATTATTAGTGACCGAAAGCTTAATAGTAATACTTAATAATTTGAAATATAAATTTTTTTATAAAAGTTTCTATGAATTACTCAGTTTGATGTAAAACACATTTATTGCTATCGTTCACTGATTACTCAAATTTTATAAAATAAAGCAAATTAATAAGAAAGTGGTCTATTAGTTGGACAGATTTAATATATCTTGAGTTTACAATGACTTATCATAAGGATATATAAAAGAAAGTACCAATTACATCATGAAATATTAACCTCTATATCACTAACATAATGCTGAATAAAATAAAATGTCGAAATTAAAAAAGAAATTGTTGTTATAAAATCATTGTATTAATTCATTCAATCATTTTCATGAACGCCTTTTATACCTTTCAGTGTAAGGGTAGTGACCGAATGTAATGCGTCATAGTGTCTAGTGCACTTTTTCCCACTCTATTTATAACTGTCTAATATATGTTATTTCTGTTAACTAAAACATTATTCATAAAATGCATATTTCTTGAATTTTTTTTAGATTTGTGCGCTTTAATAGGATAAATATATTTTCATTTGTTAGTAATTATGAAGATTTTTATACTGTACAAATATAGTATAATCAATGATAGCCAGACTAGGTTTTCTCAGTTTATATAGGGGAAGTGGGGAGGGGGCGAGAATTTAAAAATTTTTCCAAAAAGTAATCTAGTAAAATAAGATTATTGATTTAACATTAGGCGAATGTTATAAATCAATCAAATAGTTGATTTAAAAAAAGGAAAATGTTTTAAATTTTATTTATATTCAGACTTAATTATTTTCTACATGATAATAATTTTTTGGCCTATTGATTTTTGAGAATATTTTTCCAACTATTAAATGCAACTCGAAATCTAAATCTAATAAAAGCATGCATCAAATAATAATCATAAGTCCATGCTTTGTTTATTAAAAATTTTAACCTCAAATTATAAATGCATCAAAATAACAGAGGGTATATATTGGGGGGCATTTTAACCGTGATATTCTTGCAGAATTTAATTAAAAATGATGTAATTTTGAATATCTGTTGAAGATTTTAATAGAATTTGAAAGAGATTTAACATGAATGTATGTTCAATTATTAAACATGTACTAATATAATCTCAATCAAAATAGAACAAAACTTTCTAAACTTTGAATGCAATATATTATTAATCTAGGTAAAATAAAACTTATTTTAGTATTGTTTCACTATATAACTGCTTTGCTATCTGTTGAAAATTAGAATGAATTTCTAAATCTGTTTAATAAACCAAATTGAATACTTGAACTATAATTTTTTATTTCTGTAATTGAAGAGAAGGAGGTTATGAATTCATTTAAATCCATCCACAATACAAATATTACATTCAACTATTTTTATAGTTCACGAATTCAAACTATCTTTTTTTGACTTCATTGGAATTTTATTCAAGTTGATTTTTTGTAATTAATGGTTTAGTTTAAAATGAACATTTAATAGAGAAAAAATGGTCCGAAGTGACCCGAGTCAGAGTGAGTATCAAAAGTCTATGGGAAATAATGTGAGTGCAACCATATAGGAGTAATTGAATGCATAAAGTATTGAATCGTATTATAGTAATCGATGAATTAGTTTAGCGTTAAAAAGGATAGCATTAGGAATAAACTAAGTTTATCTATTGTTGCACTCAATATATTTCCCATAGACTTTTGATACTCACTCGGACTCCGGTCACTTCGAAACTCGGGATCCTCGGGTCTCCTCGAATCACGTTAAATAGCATATTTATTTTTATAAACCAATCATATGATCTACAAAATGCTGCATAAGAATCAATTTAAAAAATATAATAACTTTATAATTTATAAAATATCTTCCGTATCCAACTTATGAGAAATAAAATATATTAATCAAGCACCAAATTGAATCACTAACTAATATTAGCTGCAATATGACCACCATCAACTACAAAATTGATGCCGGTTACAAATGATGCTTGCTCAGATGCTAAATATAATATGGCATTGGCGATATCTTCTGGCACTCCTGTACGACCAACAGGATATAGTTTACCAAAAGTATCCCAAAATGCATCCGAGACACTTTTATCCGCTCCAGTTGCAATAATGATATTAGTACGAATAGCACCCGGACTATAGAAAAAATATAAGATTTTCAAAAAATACAAAATAATTTTAAATATATAAACATTCAATTACTTCACAGAATTGACACGAATGTGTTTTGTGCTCAATTCAACGGCCATACATCTGGTGAAAATATCCAGAGCACTTTTCGACATACAATAGCCCGATGCTTTCGCTGCCTAGATAATGTTAAAACTTTTAAAAATAACTAATATCATCATCATTTTTTAAATATTTGCTTATTTTTTGAGATAATTTTACAAAACTATTAAATTAAATTGAAAATCATTAATTTTATATAAGGCCATGTCGTACACCATATAGTGAAAAATCAAGGAGTAATGTTGATATTTTGAAAACCATTAAAAAAAATTAAATTAATTGATTTATTTTCAGCTAATAAAACAGTAGTTGATAGTTAATTTTGAATTTTCATGTAAATAGTAGTGAGCATGTAGATTTTGGCTATAAATTTTATTATATAAATTGCTTACAGCTCTCATTCCAGCAATACTTGAAATGTTTATTATATTTCCCTGAGTTTTCTCCAAATGTTTGACCGAATAATGAGTCAAATATACGGCAGAATTTAGATTTCCCTCAAAAATACTTTTGAATTTTTCTATATATTCCGGATCTTCTATTCCGGCGCCATTAAGAAAGCCCGCATTATTAACGAGAATATCAAGTTTTCCAAACTCTTTAACCGCAGTCTCAATGAGTCGTTTGCAATCGTCTTCTTTGCTAACGTCGGCCACGACTTCCACTGCTTTCCACTTATTTGGCGAAACGTCTGAACACTGTTTCGCAACCGCAGACACATTAGCGGCGTTACGACCGGTGACCACAACATTAGCACCAGATTTAGACAACAGTATTGCTGTCGCGGCTCCGATACCAGAACTCGAACCAGTAATCAGTGCTACTTTACCACTAAAATCAAATGTTAGCGACATTTTATTTTTTAAATTTAACTCTCATTTAATAGCCTTAATTAAAGAAATCAGTGTTTGCACTATTAATTATCAATACTCAAGGTTAGTCTAATCAGTGAAGTTTATGTATATAATACTGACTACGTATTGGATCCATGTGTTTAATCAAATGTTAAACCACACCATTTTTAAAATAAAGATATTAATTAATTGTTTAAAATAAAAAATTTAAAATAAAAAATTATCATAGAAATCCCCCGGGCCCGGGCCAATGATAACCTGGTTATAATTTCTTTTAGATTTCCTATTAAAGGTACCATACTGCATATAGCAAATGATAATTTTGAATTAGTACTCTATTTAAATTTTACTGTTTGTTATTTTGTTAAAAATTCTTTGTGAAATATATAAATATTGGCGATGATTAAAACAGCACCGATTTTAAAGAGGTCCCTGAATACTAAAGGGGGTCTCAATACACAATACAATTATTATACCATTTTTTCAAAAGAAAGTTTAAGATGAAAAGTTTGTAATCGTATATTTTAAAATATTATTATATATATATAAGATATCGCATAATAAATCCATCATTATTAATATCATTATTTTAAATTGCGAAATAATTTATCATTGATTAAAATTTTATAGATTTTAAATTAAAATTCAAAATTGCCTGATTTATCTGCTAAGAAACATTCTAACATTGGTGCCTGTGCCTAGTTAACCCTTTGTTTCCCAGGCACAACTTTAACATTTGTATCGGTGCCGTTTTAGTAATCGCCATAAGTGTTTAATATTTACTACACATAACTGTCTACAGTTTGGTAATTTTTAATGGAAAATCAATTGAAATATGTAAAACTCTATAATTGACAACAATTATATTCATTTATATATTTCACAGGAATTTTCCTATAGATTTATAAACAGTAAATTATAAATAGGATATAAATTGAATAGTATCATTTGTTATACTCATTAAAGAACCTTTAATATAAATAATGAAAGGGTCAATTTTGTCCTCTTGTGTCCACCACTAGATTCGTTCGCAACCGACCACTGTCTTTTCGGTTGCGTTCTAACAAATTGGTTTGATAGGGATTAATGGATTAACATTAACTGGAATCGTCAACTTGCTTGTTGAATAGAGAAATCTATAATTTAATACGTTTTGAGCAATAACATTCAATCCTGATAAGTAATCTATATTTTTATAGAAACTAAATTGGCTTGATAATTTTATTAATTAAAAATAGTAATTGCTCTACACTTTTAAATTGATCATTTAAAAAATTAATTAATAAAGAAATCTGAAATAAATATTTTATCTAAAAAAATAAAAAGAGCTAAAAATATTAAATGTATTGAAACAACTTGGGTTAACAAATATTAGCTGTAATATGACCCCCATCAGCTACAAAATTGATTCCGGTTACAAATGATGCTGGATCAGATGCTAAATATAGTACGACATTAGCGATATCTTCTGGTGCACCAACTCTTCCAACTGGATACACCTTCGCATAATTGTCCAGCATAATCTTAATTGATGCATCATCTAAACCAGCCACTGCAAATATGTTTGTTCGAATACGAGCTGGACTTAAATATTAAATATAAGACAATATTAATTTACTGAAAAGCATATGAATCGCTTTGTGCTGTAACGACGTATTGTGTTAAGCAGTAAAATAAAAGCGTTTTTTTGTATAAAAAATAATTTTTTCAATTTAGAAAAACTATAAATAATAACCCCGGCAGCATAGTGTGTATGGTATAATTACCCAACCTAACTCCGTCGTCTTGTTTTATATTCCCCTAGTTCTTTGTGTGTGGGGGCAAGTTTCCTTATTTGTTTTTCACATTTTCTCCTAAAGCATACAAAATTTCCCACATATACTCCCTAATGCCGACTATAGCTGCTCCCGCCATATGGGCTCTCCGCAGAGAACAATGTGATAATTCACCTTTTTATGAATCTACGAAAAAATTCCTGTTTATTAATATTCTGTGAAATTCTGATTATATTTATTCAAATTTTGTTAAATTCTTACATGTTAATCACAATTCTTCTAAATTCGTTAAATTACTATAACTATTGCAGAATACTCACTTTTTGCCCCCACCCCATTCTAATATTTATCAGGGATGAGCAAAATGACTCCAGCTAGGATCTTCCCCTCCCCAACTCAGAATTTTTCTATGGAGAGATAGATCTAAACTTTGAGAAAAAATGGCAAAATTCTGTTCTATTTTTAAAAACATATGAAGCACCTATAACTGGTAATTTGTAATCTCACCTTACCTTCTATGTCTATATTTGATATTTGTAAATTGGACCATTATAATACCTCCCGGATCACACACTAATCTATCGCAGCTAAATGCCCCCCATCTCTGGCGTTTTAGACCTACAACTTCTCTTAAACTTGGAGTATTACTTATATTTCATTCTTATATATCCCGATCCATCGTTACTGAATGAACCAGTTTATAAATTAATTGATTATAAATTATAGACTATATTAATGAACAATATTATTAAGTCAGACAAACAAACTTACTTAACACTATTGACACGAATACCTTTAGGACTCAATTCAACGGCCATACATCTGGTGAACATATCCAGAGCACTTTTCGACATACCATATATTGACCCTGAATTCTAGAAAATTATTTTAAAATTTAATGTAAAAATTAATAAAATATAACTCGTATTTTCTTAAAACTATATAGCTAGTAGACCACTTTACTGTTTCGCTAAAATTTTATATTTATTTTGATAAATCTGTTACCGAGAGCTTAATTTCAAAATGAAAAAATTTGAAACAAAAATTTTGTTATAAAGAGTTTCTATCAATGACTGAGTTTTCATTTCAAGACTTTGTTGACATTAACAGTTGACTATCGTTCAGAGATTAGTCAAATAATATGAAATAAAGAAATGTACTAAAAGATGGCCTACAACCAGTACCAGTTTAAAAGATGAAGATTTTATAAAAATTAAATTGTTTACTGTATTTCTCAAACCGGCAACACTTGAAATGTTAATTATATTTCCTTTAGTTTTCTCCAAATATTTCACCGAATAATGAGTCAAATATACGACAGAATTTAGATTTGTTTCGAAAACAATTTTGTAATTTTTAAAATAATCCGAGTCTTCTATATTGTTTTTCAGATTAAAACCCGCATTATTGACGAGAATATCTAGTTTTCCCCACTCCTTAACCGTAGTCTCAATGAGTCGTTTGCAGTCGTCTTCTTTGCTAACGTCTGCCACGACTTCCACTGCCTTTGACTTATTTGGCGA
>JAQFXN010000916.1:0-17778 GCA_034693365.1 Liacarus xylariae
TCAAGGGTTATAAACTTTGATATATTTTATTCGTATAATACCTCATGTTTAAACTATTGTCTATGATTGAAGTTTTTAGCCTAAATAAAAATATATGGATAGAATTGAAAGCATTCAGAGATAGTATCAATATATATGAGAATCAGAGTACTTATTTTATTTATGAATAGATATGGAGATTTACGAAGAGTTTAAAATGATCTTTTGGTTAATTAGTTCATGACATTTATTTGTACTGTGATACAAGATGTAGTGTTCAAATCAATGTTACCTTTCCAATTTCAGATTTCAGTCAAAAGTTATTTTTTAGGCTCTTCACTCATAAATATAGATTAATTAACATGATTTTTAATGATTAAATATTATCTCTCGTATTTGCTATATTGTAATCCTCTAGATAAATAAATTAATAGATAAATTGTTTTTTGAACTTAAAAGAACTTTATTTTACATCATTATACCTATACCTACACAAAGCTGAAATTTCCAATTGAAAAAACATAATATAAAATAACTATTAAATTCAAATATATCGCATTTTTATCTCTGATTTTTTAAGGCAGTAAAACCTTGTGCTGCAGTGAAGATTCATTTCAGATCAAGCATCCCGGAAAGTGTTGGGGGAGCGTCTTCGAATGAAAAACACCTTGATAAACTGATATTGGAATAAGAGATAAATTTTTAAATAGATTCTTAAATTCAAGAATTGACATAGCCCTTAAGAACACTTTGAAATTAGTCAATTTTTGATCTCCATTCATATAATTGATCGCCAGAGCATTCATAACTATATCAGAGATGTCCAAAATAGTAAAACAAATGATTAAAACTTCTCCCTATAGTAAGCCAAAACTTCTTTAAAATTTCAGAGTCTAAAATTCAAAATTACAACTGTTTTCAAACACACTGGTAAAGGATAACTGTCGTCCTTTTACACAACTATTTCTTTTCTTTAATAATGATGCAGAATATTAATTATACACAGGTATTAACTACTATAGCGAATTACTATTTTTATATTTATTCATTTTAAGGAAATATATTTTAATTTATTTATTTATGAATTTATACAAAAATTCATATTAAACTATAACACACTCTTAAAACTTGACAAATTAATTGCAATAATTATTACAGTTATGAAATATGGCCTGCATTATTTGCCCTTACTTATTGGAATTAATATACTTATATTTCCGCTTATATTGTAAGTAGCATTGTTAATCTTTTTTTAATACCTTATTGCTATTTAGCTTTACCAAATGTACAGCTTTCCAGATTTTAAAATATCCACCATCTTCGGCTCTTTCTCAGTTGTCCATCTATTGTTAATCAATAATGTTTTCTGTCTTAATAGTTTTTTAAATAGAGTATTTAAGGTTCAGTCATTTGGTTAGTGCTTTTTAAGATTATGATTCATTAATATTGAATACTTTATATATTTCATCAATTAATCAATAATGTTTTATTTCTCAATATTTTTTTAATATTGTTTTTAATATTTTGTAATTCCACCGGAATTATTAATTACACTCTTATATCGTTGTTTCATCGATAAAACTAAATTATGAATTAATTGATTATTCTTACCAATGATATCCAACTTTTGGAATATCTTTACGAACAATAATTCTGGTTAATTCATACATTTGCATTTATGTTTCAGAATCATAAATAGGTTTTCTATAGGATTTAGATCAGGCCAATAAGCGAGGTGTTCAATAAGTCTCCTAAAACCAAGTTAATGACCAGTAAAACCCAGCTTTTTGTTTTTGTTTTTTAAAAATGCTTTGTAGTCAATACTAATAGATTTAATAGGCTTTATCCATGAGTATGAAATATACAAAGTATTCAATATTAATAAATCATAATTTTAAAAAACACTAACCAAATGACTAAACCTTAAATTCTCTATTTAAAAAAATATTAAGACAGAAACATTATTTATTAACAATAGATGGACAATTGAAAAAAGGACGGAAAATTATTTTAGGTGTTCTTTTATTTTAACTGATCCCATGTCTAGATCAACAATAATTCGATGAAATTGTGACTCATTTATATAAATAGACAAATGATTCTTCGGATCTACCACTTGTTCAGAAAGAACAAACTTACAGCAAGCGCGCACTATAACAATGAAAATTGACTGCTTGATTCCTGACCACATCTTAATTATTTTGCTTAAACCTTTACCATACCCTAAAAATAATCATTTGCGCATTACGCGGTAAGTGTTCACAATGTTCTGTAACAGAGTGGATAAAGGGTTAAATACATCATGAGTTTAAGATTTTGCAAAATCCACCCTTTTGCCTTTTGCGCCGCAAGAAAGAATTATATCTTTCAAAATTAATTGAATTTTGTATACTCTACACTGATATTTTGAGAAATATTCTCAAAATATCCCCACTTATACCTCCTGGTTCACCCCACCTTGGATATCTTTGTCTATTAACGGTGTTGATTCAATTAATTAATAAGAATCAAATTCAAATAGTTAATAATTTTTAATAATTTACTGACATTTTATATAAAGTTTTGGAGAGTTCATGCTATAATTTTATATTTAAATGGCTTTGTATGAAAACCAACTTATGTTGATACGGGTGCCAATAAAGTTAGAATTGAATTGAATAATTGAATGCTTATTTACATTAAATGTGCATTTAAACCTATTGCTATAACTGAATTTCTGCTATAGGTGAATTGCTATAACTGAATGTATTTAACATTAAAGTGTCATAGAGTCAGTCTGTGTTTTAGAAATGTTTTGCTACAACTGAATTCTGCTATAAGTGCGACTGCTATAAGTGAAATTATACTGTATCACGAGTTTTTCATTTCATTTTTAAGCTTGAGTAAAAATGAGTTTAGTTTAAATGTTTGGTTAGGTTTTATTTTGTTAGGTAAGGTATTGATTGTATACCCCCTAAATAATTATTTTTATAAATGATTAAAAATAATTGAAAAATATAAAATTCAATGTTATTTCAATGGAGCATTTGAACCCCCACCTCTCTTGACCCCCTTGTTAGTTGCATGCGAGATCAATATATCTGAAGTTCTTACCCCTTAAGCTTTCCAAAAATATCGACCCCCACCCCAGTGGGTGCAGCCCACCTACGGAAGCGGCGCTTTATTTTTGATTTGAAACAATAATTTTTATCAACTGTAAACTATTTTTCAAACCACAGTAATTATAAAAAATATAGGAATTATATCAAATTTTCGGTAGATAAATGCGGTCTTATTTTAATCATTATCTTTTGGTCGGTGAAGATTGTCGTAATTGCGACAGGTCTGGGTACATTTCACGGATAATCTCAAATTGCGCAAGGGTAACATTTAAGTTTGCGCTTGAGCGCAACGCAAGTTTTGTTGCATTTTACTAAAATTCTTCGAGTTTTCGTAAATTTAAGTTCCGAAAATTTAATGAGTGAAATGCTTCAATGTTTCAATGTTAAGCATGTTAATACATATACTTTGTTCAAGTTATTTATTACCAAGTTTGGTTTTGAAAATCTCCGCGGGTTTAATTAATTTAGCATTTAATACAAAAATACTGTTTCAGTCACTTTAAAAAACCAAAATGAAGTTGCATCACTCTACATTTTGGTACTTGCACCAATATAAAGTATATTACGATTTTATTGAATTACATTTAATACTTTTTTTATTCTCTGTTTTTGGTAATGGGAAGTTCCTAGTTCCTTTCCTCCGGGAAGATACAAAAATGGAGTGGGAAAGGGCGAACCCTACGCTTAATGCAAATCAGGTATATTTAGCGTATGTTTAGCGCAAAATTAATTTACGTTTGAACTCTAGGAATCTGTGAGACTTGGGTTTGAGTACCTCTAGATTCTGAGTTTACGTATGCCGTGAAAGGCAGGGGTGTCTACAGGACTGCAGGAAAAAGTGGCAAAATTGTCTATTAATATACTCGGGTTATAACTTATACTCTGCCCAATTTCAACTGATACTGTCGGTGATTGAGTTGTAATGCCTGGCGGACGCGTTATTGCACCTTGATAGATTCGGCCAAACAATAGAGAACACAATAAAATTGTAATTATTATTGATTTGTGATTGAAATTCATTTTTAAAAATAGTTACGAAAGAGCGCCGTCTGTGGAGTGTTGTGTAGGACATGGAATAGAGCGGCGAAAGTGCATGTATTGCACGCATACTATACTGTAAGGCCTGTTATAATATAAATTAATAGAGCTGTTGGAGTAACAGTAGTGCGAAAGCAAGTGATGTGTGCGTGAATGCAGTGTTTGTCTGTTTAGTGCAGTGTATGTCGAATATGGCCGACAAACACATCCCAAGCGATAAATCGCATAAAAATGATTTGTGAGTATTGAATACAATTGAATGGAAACTGATTTGAGATAACAATTGCTTTGATTTGATGTGAATTTAATATAATTGTTATTATTTGCCAAAAGCGTAAAGCAATGTCGCACTGGAAGTGATAGAGAAAAGTTGCGACAACTGGTGTACGACTTGTGTCTTAAAGTGATTTCCGGACAATCAAAAGCCGATCTCATTATCCCTCCTCTGCTCGAAGTGGTTGTAAGTGCTTTTGCGGACACTATTGTCTCAATTGTTGACTAATTGATTGAATCGTTTCGATAGGCCTTTAATTCAGACGTAATTAATATATTAAGTGATGTTTTGTTATTATTTGGTAAGTGTTTGGCTCTGATTTGAATACATGGAAGACATCACTAGTAGTGATATGGTTTGGGCTCATATCAGGATCAATGTTAGTACTCATCCAACCCATCACTGTGTCATTACTATAAGTAACTGTTAATTAACTGTTGTTTTCCTTCCCTTTAAAGGCATTCTAAAGAAGTTTTGTTAAGTAAAGCTCTTAAATATGAAATGAAATTCGTGTCCAATCAATGAATAATATAATAGCGAACCGAACGTTCAAAACCGCTAAACAGATGGTCTGATATGACATGTATTGAAGTTAACATCACTTACAATATGATTGAAATATTGTGAAAGAAGTGACAAAAGTTTTGCTGAATTCGAAAGTTTCCATAAATAATAAGTTAATTATATTTTATAAAAAGGTCTCAAAACCTCAAAACTATCGATAAAGTGGTTCACTCAATGGCCATTCACTTCCGTACAGTTTATAACTACCCGAATGTCGAAACCTTTTCGTATTCGCCATTCATTTGCACTAAAATAGAAATTATAGAAAACGTGTTCTCAAATAGAATTCATTAAATGAGATATCATTAGAAGCATTAGTCCTGATATGGGGCTCAACATAGGGATCGTCGTATAGCCTATACTTGAAACGCGTCGTAAACCCAATGCCTTCACATTCTTTGTTTATAGATGTCGAGACACAAACCTCGGAAAATAAAGACCACAGAGAACTCTTCCTCCAACTCCTCTCACAGACAAACAATGTAAGTATTGGACCATTCATTCCATACGCTCTTCAATCGCTCATTCATTACTTGTTCTATACTTTTCTAATGATTTGAATCTGTATTACAACACATGTATACAATGCATATAATACAGTATAATATTAGGTAACATATAATGTATTCATTTATAGACGCATATATGCAGATAGGTTTAGATTCGAAGTACCTGCCGGTACTCTCCCATTCCCTCCCGCCATATGATTCCCGAATCAGTTAAATCTCTAAAAAAGACGTGAACTGTTAACTCGATTTTAGAAAAGATCAGTTTTGCCATCAAATCGAATAAATTGACCCAATTTGAACATGGCAATCTATGCCAGTTTTCTTCCTAAACCTCTTCGAATTCACTCTAAGATTGCTATAAAACTAAATGGTTATGTAGGACTTGTATAGCCTTTCCATTGTTATAATTTTGGTTTTATACACATTTCAATGCCAACAAAATTCAATCAAATTGTAATTTCAGTGAACTTTTAGTACTTATATCGAAAAAAATAACTCATTAGTGCTTAGGTCTCATGTATTTTAGTTGACATCTAATACCAAATAATTTCTCATTGTTTTGATTGTGAATTATCAGAAAGCGATATCTGAATGGGTTCTGAAGGAAAGACTTGATTACGAGACGACCGGAGACGCGAAGATAATCGCCAACAAAAAGATTTCGTCCACAAAATTCATTAAACTCAAGACACGCCTATTGTAAGTGCTTTACACTAGTCTGAGAGGTCCAAAACGGATACAAAATTAGGGAATCGATCCGATCTGAAAATTATATCACAAATTAATATATTATACACAAAATAAGATTTTGTCGATTTTATTCCAAACTATTAGATCTTTTTTGATATTTTTTTGAATTAGCTTATTTATAAAAATAGAGCGCATGGCATATGACCAGAATTAGGAGGAATATATAGTTTAGTTTATTTTCATATTTTTAGATTTTTACTGGAAAACAACTATTCTTTATAGTTCTTAATAAATTAATGTTGTTTTTAGCCCCTCTTAATAATATTTTATTGAAAACATTATTAGTGATAAAGACTGTGAATTATGCCCCACATATGAATAGTTTTCAATTCTAATAATTTTAGTCATAAAAGTGTATAAAATAATGTTGAGTTAAATGTTGAATAAAAATATTAATATTTGATTTTATATTAGTCAACAACAAACTTAAGATATATTCAATAGGCGTTACTTTTTATTCTTAATCGATATAATTTAGAGAAATTTCCAAATGCTAAGCACCCGGTTTAACACCTATATATTTCTCCCTTTGATGCATATAACTCTCGGATCACTATTTCCGGTCCGTTTTGAACCTCTACTTTACACCACTAATATAACTAAACCTAATTTATTATTGACTCAAAGCTATAAACAACAAAAATTCAATTTATGTCGAGAAGAGAGCGAAGGTTACGGCAAACTGATTGTCGAACTCTGTCAGGTCGGGGGCTTTAATTCGGATTATATGCTCGAAGTGATTAAGTCTCTCATCGGTATTATTGACTCAATTATAAAAATTCAAACGTAAACTAATTTTTTATTTAATGATTAACCAAAGGCTGCTTTAATTTGGATCCGAACCGCGTTTTGGATATTATTTTAGAATGTTTTGAACACAAAATAGAACTCCAGAATTGTTACATACCTTTACTTCAAAAATTTCTTTCAAACTCAACAACTTTGACACAAATAATAGCTTTTAAGTTCAGTTTTTATCAGGTATTCAATCAAATCTTTTAAATTCAATTAAATGTTAACTAATTTATTATTGAAAGAACGACAGCGCAGTAGAAACGCCCGAATCGCTATACGAAGTGGTGGCACTGGCTCTACACTATCAACTCATTGAATTGAATCAATTATATGATTTTGTATGTCTTAAATCTTAATTATTTTGACGATTAGTTATAATATTTTTGCTTTTCATTTGACAGTTATTTCCAAACGACAGCAAGATTTTAGAGGACTTTAAGAGTGATTTGTCTGACGCCAAGACTTTTGCCAAAAGAAGTAATGCTATCGTAACGGGAGATAACAAACAAACGGAAGAACAACAGAATTCTGAGGAAGAAAAGCAAAAACTCTTTTCAAGTAATCAAAAGTTGGGTTTGGTTTTAGCGGTTCTTAAAATCGGCGATTGGAAGACCGCAAAGGAATTGATATATAAACTGCCGGAGTATTACGCCGTCTCATTCGACTGCATTGCCAAACAATTGTGTGCTTTAATTCACTATTCAATCGATAAAATATACAAACAGTGAGTCGTTTCCTGTGTTTATAATATTTTTAATGATTTTAACTATTTTTATAAAATTTAAATTCACAGACACTCAGGTCTACCGACAGTAATCGCATCAAAAATAAAAGTGTTTAAATGCATAAATAAACCACTTCTTAAACAAATCGAAAATATTGACGAATTGAAAGACATTGCTTTCCCAATGATTGTGGCGATTGGCCCCTACCTATATCGGGACACTTTACTTGTGGCCAAAATAGTCCGCATTTGTCGAACACTTTTGACTAATCCTTCAAACGTCGATATAATTAAATACGAAATTTCAACAATTCTTGACGAAGCAGTTCTCCCGGCCATGGCTTTAGTCGAAAGTAATTGTGCGCTCTCTGAGGAGTTGTGGCTTTTGTTGAAGACGTTTCCATATCAGCAGAGATACAAACTGTACACCAATTGGAAAGCCGAGCCATCCAACACATTGATGATTAAGACCAGAGCTCTAACTCTTAAACGAATTAAATATATTATGAAAAGATTGAGTAAAGAAAACGTTAAGCTCTCGGGTCGACAAATAGGCAAATTGAGTCACTCCAACCCCTCCTTTCTGTTCCAATACGTGCGTATAAACTGTCGATATTTGCAATCGTTATCTCGAACTCAATTCAAACTATTCTTCAGATTCTGTCACAAATCCAATCCTACGATAACCTCATTGGACCCGTTGTCGACTCATTGAAGTACTTGACTTGTGTTTCATACGATGTCCTATCGTTTTGTGTGATCGAAGCGCTGGCAAACCCACAAAAGGAACAGACCAAACACGAAGGGGCAACTATAGCCCCCTGGCTATTGAGTTTGGCTAATTTTTGTGGTTCGGTAGTCAAGAAATATCCGATAGAATTACCCGGACTTTTGCAGTTTGTGGCCAATCAGTTGAAGTCAGAGAAATGTTTGGATTTACTGATTCTCAAAGAAATCGTTCAAAAAATGGCGGGAATTGAAGCGACAGAAGAGATGACAAACGAACAGTTGGGAGCTTTGAGTGGAGGAGAACTGTTGCGCGCAGAGGGCGGGTATTTCAATCAAGTGAGGAATACAAAGAAGTCGACCGGAAGACTGAAGGACGCACTCCTGGAGAACAACCTGGCAATGCCTCTCTGTATTCTCATCGCTCAACAGAGGAATTGTATTCTATTCCACGAACAGTCGCACATCAAACTCGTGGGCAAACTCTACGATCAGGTAATTGAATGACTGACTGATTGAATCGACAAACTCTTAATATAAACGACCGCTGATTAGTGTCAGGAGACTCTCGTTCAATACGGAAGCTTTTTGGCCAATACTCTAAACATCGATGACTACATTGAAAATCTGCCAAAACTCGAGAAACTTATATCCGATTATAATCTAAGCGCTGACATCACCTTCTTTTTGGTTCGACCGATGATTATTCACTACATTAACGTAAGTCTGCTTTGTATCCAATTTTGGGACTTTGTTTACATTTTAGGATTACTTTAGTCTAAATTCGATGAATTGAGAAAAACTGAAAAGAGTTCGTCCACTAATAAACTCACACAACACTACATCGAGGCCTCAGATACCGTAACCGCACCTCTGGTTAAGTCTATAGTTCCCGCATATTCGCCCAAATTTTGGGACGATTTGAGGTGAAATTGATTGAATTCTAAACATTTATTTCATGTGATTTACGATTACTTAATATAATGTTTTCATTGCTTTCAATTCAGTCCCCGTTTTTTCGTCACTTTTTGGACGCTCACTATGTATGACCTACAGGTGCCCACTGAGAGCTATGAAAGGGAATTGAAACGATTTAAAGAACAGATACAAACGGCTGAAGAAAATAAAGATTTGGCCCCAAATAAGAAGAAGAAAGAAAGGGAACGATGCCTTTCAATGATGGAAAGGCTTACAGAGGAAGAGTCGCGACAACAGGAACACAACAGACGAGTGATGGCACGACTACAGAAAGAGAAGGACCAGTGGTTTCAGTCGAAAGTGGCCAAAATGGAAATGACGACTCAGTTCCTACAGCACTGTCTCTTTCCTCGCTGTAAATTCGCGGCCTCTGACGCACTGTTTTGTGCAAAATTCGTTCATTTACTTCATTGTCTTCAAACTCCAAACTTTTCGACTCTTATATGTTATGATAGGGTATGAGTCATGACTTGAATCTAAATAAGAATTAATTTTAAAATCAATTTTACATTTATTGAACAGATTTTTGGTGACATATCTTATACGATGTGTTCGTGTACTGAGAATGAGGCCAACCATTACGGCCGCTTCCTGTGCTCTCTGTTGGAAACTGTCATGAATTGGCACAAAGACAAAGTGGTGTTCGATAAGGTTTGATATATAAATATTTTCTAATCCAAAGGACTCATTACTCCAATCGTATAATTTAAAGGAATGTGCAAAATATCCTGGTTTTGTGACCAAATTTTGTGAGAAAGACCCGGTGCACGTGGACTTTGAAAACTACCGACACGTGTGCCACAAATGGCACTATAGGCTGACCAAAGCTTTTATATTGTGTTTGGATTCCGGAGATTATATACAAATCAGAAATTCGCTCATTATTTTAACTAAAGTGTTGCCACAGTTTCCGGTTATGATTAGTTTCGCACAAGCAATTGAACGCAGGGTTGACAACATTCGTAATGAAGAAAAGGATAAACGTCCGGACCTCTATGCCTTGGCCACTGGGTATAGAACTTGAATTTGTTTAAACAAATACATAATTAAATAATTGTTAAAATTGACAGATATTCGGGTCAATTGAAGGCACGAAAGCCTACTTTTATACCGGAATCCGAATTCCATATTAAAGAGAATAAGAAAAGCGTTCAACAAATGAATGTTCAAAATAGTGCTCAAAAGCCTGAAATAAACAATAATATTATTATTAAAAAAGAAATTAAAGCCGAAATGATTGCTAATAATGTAGAGAAAGAGTCCATAAAATTGAGAAATACTATCGAATCAAAAGAATTGAGCGAAAAGAAAAAGGAAAATAAAAAAGAACTCTTAAAGAGTGATTCGAAGAACAGAAAAGTGACGAATGAAGAGAAAGTGAACAACAATTCAGAGAAGAATAACCGAAATGAGTCCCGATCTTCGTCTGTCTCTTCATTGTCTCCGCGAAGAACTAATGAACACAAAAGTAAAGACGATTTGAACGAATCGGACAAAGGTTTGACTTCTTTTATATTTTAATGCATACAAAGCTTTAAATATAACAATTGTTTTGTATATTTAGAGAGAGAGCACAAGAAGAGAAAAGTTGACTCAAATAAGGTTTACCTTTTGATTCATTTGGAAATTGAATTTTATATTAATTTATTTTATATATTATTTAAGACATACGAAGACAACAATGAAAAGCGAATCAAAGAAGAGGTTAATAATTCCGTTCCAAACGCCCAAACAGTCCGATCTCACGAGAAAAAACAGACAACAAGTCTAAGGAAAAGACAACAACAGGTTTGCTATTAATATAATTACATTCAGACAATAAATGTTATTGCAATTAATTATTTGTTAACAACAGCTAAAAGAGTCCCCGAATAGCGATGTGTCGGACATGAATTCAACGCCTAAAAGACGCAAAGACGACGACATAAGCAAAACTAAACGGGAAGACAGAGAGTCCAGGAGTAAAGTGAGTAAACAATATATTTCTCTTTTATTAAATATAATTTATTAATATTTATGAATTTATTGCAGACAACAGACAAAAGGAGTAACTCTTCTCGTCGTCACAAACCAGAAGAGGAGAAATAATGAGAACTTTTATTTTTTGATCGCATGAAAAATCACTTTTTCGTTAAATATTTATTCATTTTTTATTTAGTCTGTAATGAAATACATTTTGAATTCTTTCTATAATTTGACTTTTTTTGTTTTATTCGTTTCTTCATTTGAAGATCTCTTTTTCGCGAACTCTTTGTTAAGCCATTTGTCATTTTGTTGCAAATCATTAGAACCCAAACAAATTGTACCCATATTTACATTTTTACGTATTTCTAAAATTAAAGACATTTCAATAATTTTGTTTTATTAAAAATATGTTAATTACAGAAATAGTTTGTGTCAAATACTAATAGAGTGTAATTCAAATTGTATTCAATACCCGAATGTTTGATAACTTTAATTGGATTCCGAAAGACTGCGGCTTTGCTTTGATTTTCATTCATTCCAAACATTAAACCACTAATTAATGATAAATTGAAAGTCATTTAAACACTTGTTTTGTAAAATAATTAAACTCACAGATAAGTCACGTCTTTGGGTGCTCTCAATACAAACGGTGTGAGCGCTCCGGAAGAAAGTACAACATTCTTGAGATAAAACAATATTTTAGTTTTGAGACCAGAATTTATTGGTTATAAAAAATGTCAAACTTTTGATTTAGTTTTTTCGCAGAGAATCTGAGAAAAGGCAAACAGTGATCGTCTGGAGCTCTGATCCAAAAGACTATTTCCATAATTTATTTCAATTCCAATGCCTTTTGAAATGGGCTTAAAATAAAAAAAATTAGAAATAATACAGAAATGAAATACATTTATATAAAAACGATTAAAAAAATTTAAACTCAATTCAATACAATTGAAAAGTTTGCGCGTCTTATGTTTGGACACAATTTGTCGCTAAAGTCAAAAGTAATTAAATCGCATTCAAAGTTTCCATTATTTAAATGACTGAGGATTTTATCATTTAGTGGTTCTATCGATAATAAGTCGAATTTCTTTGCGTTTTCTGATTGACTCTGAAATACAAATATTATTAATGTTGTGGTAAACCAATTGAAAGTCATTTGAAAGTAAATTAAATAATGAATTACCAATCGATGGGTTTGGATGTGTTCATCGACTCTGACGTTGAGACGAGTTTTTATTGAAATCTCTGATGAATTGATGTTTAGTTCTTCTAATTGAATGACCGGTGGATTCGGTATCTAATCATTAAATTAGTGATGGATTTTCAGATTTTGAAATCAATTAATTGTTTTATAAAAAGTAAATACATTTTGAATACAACTGTTGTCGATATCGACGGTCACTGCAATCGTACGAAAGCCCACTTAAATGACAATTCAATTCAATTCAATTAAAATCATTTGAAATGCATTAATAAGTGCACATATATTACGATCTAAGGCTCGATTCAATTTGTCTAATATTTGTTGCTTTGAGTCAAATGTTTTGTTTTTATATATTATTATATTTAAATCCATTTTAATTACAATTATAATAAAGTACTTAAATTAAAAAAGATTAGAAATTCAATTAAAAAAACTGTTAACAAATCAAAAGCAAAACATTTATATCATTACACAAACATAGTGTTCAACCATTAGCCAAATGCCAAAATAGGAGGAGCTTTGGTTATACTATTTTGGTTGAAATCTCTAATTTCAATATCCAATCCATTGTTTCCCATTAGAGTCTTATGAGAAATGAGAAATAATGAATTGGATATTGAAATTAGAGATTTCAACCAAAATAGTATAACCAAAGCTCCTCCTATTTTGCCATTTGGCCTAATGGTTGAACACTGTTTGATTACACATTTGGTATGCATTCATACATTACCACATCTAAAACAGCTCATATCAAACGTACATTTATTTAGTGCACAAATCATTGTGCTTTATAGCTTGTAGATCTTGTGCACTAAATAAGTGAACGTGTGATACGAGTAGTTTTGTCATGTGATGCACACCAAAGTTAATGATAAACATGTGTTAATATATGTATCGTTCAGATATCGCATTACTATTAAAACAGGGGTTTATTCACTAGAATATGACCTGAGTCGAACTTTGACCCAAAAACCGAGGCCCCCGTGGGGACTAATTCATTCTTGTAAATTTTATTTTGATCTTTGACATATCTCTGTCCTCTATAAAGTGGTACTTTTAATATCTTAAAGGATCAAAATCCCTTAGATTAGTTGTGTTCTAATAGTGATGAGCACAGGTCCGAAAACCATGGGAAATCTCTAAATATTTCAAGACTGGGCCTCAGTCTATATAGATATGATAGCACGAGACCATACATTATCCTAGAGGTTGAAACGGATACAAAATTAAGTGTCCGATCCGAACTCGGAAATTATTGTATGCGATTCGACAATTTTATCCGAAATGATAAAGGGCTCAAAAATTTTTTAGTTACAAAATTATTTCAAATCAAAATGTGAGCGATTAAGTAGCAATTTGTCGGTTATATGAGTTGACATTTGAAATGTAGTGCTATTTTAATATTGTTTTTTAAAATTTTAAACTTATTTATAAACAAGAATGACCATTAATATATATAACTCCGCTTTCCCGACCCCCTGTCCTACCCGTTCCCAAAACATAAATAATTATAACAACTTTTTGTTGAAATATAAAGAATTTTATTTGAATATTAAGTCAATTTCTATAAAAAAAATAAAACAAAAAGCAACAGTATTTTTGAAAGAGCGAACATTTGACACACCTGTGCGATACCTTAATAAGCCTGTTCTTTCACGCATTACAATATAGGTGTCCACAATTTAGGACCAAAAATCTTTCATTTGTTTCTTCGGGCGTACGATAGCACAGATTGCATATAAGAAGCGCTTGAACAGAGAGGACTAAAGGCTTTAGTATTGAGTGATACGGTTTCCTACAATAGTGGCAAAAGTGTTTGCGTCTGCTCCAAGATAAATGACACTCTTTGCACGTCGAGTGACCGCAACGATACACAATTAATTCCATCCCTGAACTTATTATCTCTGAAAACGACTCTAAACAGACAGGACATGCCATGATTTGAGTTATTGTTATTTATAATTTAAATAAATTAACTTTATTTTACATTAAAATTCAAAATATATATTATTCTTAAGCGCGCAAACAATTATTACTTTGAAAAAAATTAGCGTAGAGAAGTTCATACCGGGGTAATATAAGTATAGCACACATGCATAAGACACATTTAAGTAGAGATGACTTTACCCGGGAAATACAAGTATAGCACACATACACAAGGACACATTTAAGTAGAGATGACCTTACTTTGGTAATATAAGTATAGCATACATACATAAGGACACATTTAAATAGAGATGACCCTAACATGGAAATATAATTATAGCACACATACATAAGGACGCATTTAAGTAGAGATGACCCAACCCGCGAAATATAATTATAGCACACAGATATAAGGATACATTTATGTAGTGATGCACCTATCCGAGTTATATAACCGTTCCTTTCCGTCTATTAGTTTGTGGGCATTCCAGGTATTTCTCTAATCTTTAAAAATTACATCGCCATCGGAATCCATTGCTTGTGTATGTTTCTTCATTTTGGACATATTGTAAGAGTTTGCGAATTCCGCAAGACAAATAGATTGCGAGTTCTGCTCAAGAAGAAGTCCAGCGACCATTATGTCTTCAGAGTCTGGATTAAATTCCAGGAGTTCGGCTTTACTCTTAAGAACATTTGTAATTTACTCTGGTTCTCCCGTATTGATGAATATTGTGGATCGATTCGAAATGGAGAGAGGCATGAATAATCAAATATATGCCGCCTCTTGTACTGATATTACCGAACAATTAAGTAAAGTCGATCCGACACGATATAGTTTCTCTTGTTGCGAAACGTATCCGGACTTGCAATCGTCGACGACGTGTTATTGCGTATTACGCGTTGACGACGACAGTTTATTTGAAATCAATAACCTTAAAATTAGTTTAAAATTTTTAGTAAAAACTTCATAATATTAAAATATTGCTGATATTTCCTAAAACACTGGTGCGATCTAGTCTACCAGTGGATTTAGTAACTCAAAATACAACTCCAACTTACGCCATCATCAGAAAAAGAAGTGAAATTCTCAGTGTATTTAAGTACGAGCGATAAAACTGCAATAGCTTTTTAATAAAGGTTAATATCAATACAGCATGAATCAATGCACCACATAAGTGATAATAAAAGATTTAATCAATAAATTTGGTAAATAAAATGTTTAATCATATGATAAATACAATTCCACTTTTGCTCCAACCGACCATCCCTTAACAATGCAGAAGTCTTTTGATTAAAATTTGACTTCATCTAACGGCAAGATAGGCGGATACTTTGTATACGAATTAAACGATAGACTCGCGCTATCTTGGTGGTGGGGTGACTGGTGGCGGTGGGGTGACTGGTGGCGGTGGATTGAGATGGAAACGAATCTTTATACTTCTTTTTATTCGATAGCGGAGTTAAAAATATGAAAATCAAAGTGATTGTAAGGCAGGTATATGGAAGGCATAAAACGACCCTGGGAGTCGATCACCTCTACTTGTATTAGATTATTTTTAATTTGTTATCAAAATATTTCTATATTCTTATTTATAAATTTAGAGAAATTTATAAAACGAACAAAATATGATCGATGCGGTCGAATACAAAAAGAATCCAAACGAGATATATAACACCGTTTCTCTAATGTTTAATATTGGAGTATCTCGGAAAGAGATGCTCCCTATCCCCGACAACCCTGCTTTCCCATTCCAATCCCTCTTGTAATACTTATTTCATGTTAAAGGTGTGGGTATAACGAATATACTCGGAAAGGAGGGACTTCTATAAGAACTTACAGCAGTCGAGGCCAGTCTGAGATCTGTCTGCTTCACGTGGCACTCACTCATTAGGTACCCACTTCTATACCCCCTCCCGTACTCTTATATATATAGAATTCATTAAAATTAATATTTGTTCTCATTAATAGATTGGCAATAGTGGGACGTAATTGATGGTCAGTCGACTAAATCTCAAGTTTGTTTACAATTTCTCTAATGTTCTTAACTCCTATGCCTGACATTTATCTGAATATTTGTTTGAATAAAGTTTAAGACGTTTCAAAAATTCTGTCTTCACGTTATTTCAATTTAGAACAAATGTCCATTAAATCCGCTGTTTTTTTGAGGGATTACTTTAGAATTTTATAAAATCTCTCAAAAATGCTTACTTTTAGACGCATTTAATTAAAGTAATTAAAATATTGACTTTTAAATTTCGAAATGTTGTTCCAGATTTTTAGTAACGACTTTACGAACGAAATTTAGCGCTTTTTATTCCGAAACTGTTTAGTCTCTGATTATACAGTATATACATATAATACTTACTATACATTAGTAATTATTCCAAATATTCATCCATACAATAACATTCATTTGAATTTCATGCCATACCGTGTTTCTAATAATAATGTAATTTCTAATTTAGTCAAGTGTTCAAAAATGTATGTAATCCAAGAGCAAATCAATTTCAAATAGTTTATTAAATTCAAATTTCATAAATTTTGAAAAATAAATTTATTCCGAATATGCATTGTTTTGTACATGTTAAGTTTATAAATGCCTGTTTGTATCAGAAAAATCAAAATTTATCCTCAATTCACACATTATGAATTGCACCCCAACTTTAAGGTTAATAACCGGTAAAAGCATAAAAAGTTATTCAAAAGTCTATGTTTTATAAATGAGATTTCTTGCAGGAAGAGTATAGATATCCCTATTATACAAATTGCCAAGATTAAAGGACGGTTTCAAAATCAGATTAATTTATCAAATTATATATAAAATTAGAACTTAAATTAGGATTTTTTTATTTCCGCTTTTGGAAAAACGGATGGATTAGAACATAGACTATATTTTTTGGACTTTTTATACAATTCATATGCAATCAAATATTTAACTTAATTTCTTTGCTCGAACTTAAATAATAATTTGTTGGATTGTTTAGACTTCAGTTTCCAAGCAATTTAGAGATCAATAATTTTCATTTAAGTTTGAGTTTTAAAAAATTGAACTATTTTTAAATATTTCAATTCATACCTAATCAGAGTTTGTCGATTAGGATATCTTCACTTAAAATAAATACCTGTTATTGTCTTTCAGTAGAGATAATGAGGAAATAAATAACATTAAATAACAGAACAATAGAATATTTACCACAAATATGAATACGAGTGTGACGTTAAATATTAGGGGAAAATAAACAAA
>JAQFXN010000917.1:0-17774 GCA_034693365.1 Liacarus xylariae
TAGCTCAGTAGGCATGGTGGCCGCTCTACTGGGTGAAGGTCGCTGGTTCGAGCCCAGTAAGGGAGTCTATTTATTTAAAATTTTTCCACTAATATCGCTCTTAATTGTTCTCACTTCACTGCTAGCAATGAGTTCGTCACTTGTTCTAGAAGAAGTGAGACAAAGTGCATTAACACTATGACGCATAGCATTCGGTCACTACGCCTACACCGAAAGGTGGTATTTTGCACAGAATTTTGCAGAATATTCAAGAAATAGCGCTTTCGGCGCTGTTTCTTCAATATTTGCTAGGGGTGGAGGCACCTCGCGGAGAGTCTATAGGGGTATACAACCAAAACCACAGGGTATTCCGGGTATCCCTTCCTCTTTGTGCATTTCATGTAATTTAATACAATTTGATGCAAACGAATATATGTGTATATACTGTATGTAACCCCACTCGTGCTATTTTTCTTTATTATACAACACTTTATTGTTTATTTAATTCTTAAATTAATTTCCATTCAAACCCTTTGTCCAGTAATAAAATGCAATATTTCGATAGTTATTATATGTCTTTTGTAATATTTTTCAACTTTTTATCATTCGTTGCACTGAAAGACTTGTGCAAAATGTTTGAAGAAAACGGATATAAAATCGATTACGGATTTCAAATAAGACAAACCGATTCTATAAGTCATGAATTGATTTTTATTGACAGATCCTTTTGGAAAATACGGTTCATTAGAGAGGGAATGAAAGCAGTGCTGATGTCCAGCACAGACACCAAATGGTTTGGAAAAGAGTATAAAATAGGTTTCAGTTTTTGGGACAGAAATAAGTTAAGCAAATATTCTTTCATTGGATTATTGAAAGTATTCAACTGTTTTGCCTGTAATTCGTCTATTATTTTGATTTAATTACTGTTTTAGTCAAACCATTTGGATATTGTTTGGACTCAATTCGATCGAAACGATACAGACCTTAGAAATCCTATTCACACTCTAAACGACACGACTATTGCATTCAATACTGATTTCAGGCCATTCCTTGGCTTTGGTGTTCAGCCAAAAATTGTGGGATTTTTAGGCAAAAGTAATTCAGCAATGATTTTCAAAATCTTCGATTTTGAGGACATTAAGAATCCAAAATTGCTCAGCCATTCCGGTGCCAAATACGAACACATCGCTGAACAACTGCTCCCAAATGCCATCGCTATTTATATGAACGTTGATATCAGAACAGATTTAATACTCTTCTCTCAAAACAAAGCCATTAATTATTGTGCTTTTTATATCAAAAGTGGAGATAAAGTATATAATAATTTACAAATTTAACTCAATTTAAAAAAAATAATTTATTTTCAGTCAATTAAGTGTAAATCAGAAGATCTCAAACTTCTGATTGATTGTACGCCAGAATCGCTTACAGTTTTGGAAATAATATTCTGGTGTTTATTCGCATTAGCAGTGGTTCTACTGATTGCTATCGAATACATGATTCGCCTGAGAAAGAGTCAAATCAAAGAAAGTATAGCCGAATCCGTCGAATTCAAGTCGACACTGAGCACCAGTTTCGGTCGAGTGCCCCATCAGATTAAATAATAATCAATTCAATTTAATTCTGAGCCAAACTTTTAAAAAAATAAAAAAAATCAATCGAATTTGGATTCATTGAATAGATTTTTAAAAAATTTATCACAAAATTCATAATTTTTAATAAAAATGATATAATTCTTCGACATTTAATAACTGAACAATTTTGAAATTTAAAATAAAGGTAAATATTCTAAAGTTTAAAAATAAATTTTACAATTAATTCCCAACCATTGATGCACTAAATGGAAAATAAATTGTGCCAAAGATTGATCTCATTATAAAATCGTTTTGCAATATTGGATTCAACAGTAAGTTATGCTAAAATATTAGTTCATGGAATATTTATTCGACAGCCATTAATCGACACTTACTTCATCTGTGCTATCCTTCGAACAAAATTGTTGACCAAATCCAGCAGAATTAATATCCAAATTGATTTTCAAGATGTGATCTTTACTAAAATTTTTGTTGAATGTTAGCTATGTTGCATTTTGTAAAGAAATTCTGCCCTATAAATGTTGTCAAAGAAACGATTTTTAGGATATGGGTGCGACAGAAATACTAGAGAATAAACAAGAGTGGTTTTTATTAAAATATTTTACAACATTATTAAGTAGATTGCAAAACCAATTACAGTTGTGCCAAGCTTAGTATAAATAGATTGACAGTTGGGCTTTATATTATACCATCTCTCGGTTCATAATAGAATAGAGTCATCTACTGTACTGTACATTGCTAGTAAAAAGTCTCAGTCATAAAGCATGGACTTTTGAATATTTTTTATGCTTTTCCGGTTATTAGACATAGAGTTCGGGTGCAATTCATAATGGGTAAAATCATCATAAAATTCATTTATTTTGATATACACACACAATGATCAATATAACATGAACAAAATTGATTATATAATTCAATTTCATATTTATAATCTAATGAAATTTAATAAAGAAGAGAAGCAGCAATTGTGAGACCCAATGGAACTGTGGGCTCATGTGAGCGCGCAATCGCTTACATACAAACCTTAACCTTGGTTAAACCTTGGCATGTAACTGCTAGAGGGCGCTAAAATATATAGTTTAAATTAATGAATTTTAACACTTAAGACATCGATTCTGACTAATTCGCACATGCTGAATCGATTGGAAATAGTCCCAAACTCGAAAAAGACTAATTTGTCAGATAAAGGGCTAAAAACAATAATTTGATACAAAAATAACCAAAATTTCTGATGTATTTATATTTTTAGTCTGTTTCCGAGTTTGAGACTATTTCCAATCGATTCAGCATGTGCGAATTAGTAAGAATCGATGTCTCAAGTGTTAAAATTCGTTAATTCAAACTATATATTTTAGCGCCCTCTAGCAACTACATGCCTAGGTTTAGGAAATTTTGCAAAGAAATACCATACCTCTATCGATGTGCAAAGGTTTCTTGACTTTCCACCATTTATTTTAATCATACGTTTATGGCACAACTTTTAGAGGTGTCACTTAAAAACTGTTCAAGTCATGCTTGACTAACCTTAAGGCAAAGCCTGCTTTAGACATTATAATTTTACGATCCACAAAATATTCATAAAAATCTTGCGTCACTTGTAAAATACAAATAAGACGGACAACAGTGCTTATTATCATTGCAATAAATTCTCAAATAGCTCAAAAACTTTTCAGCTTACACCTATTGACACTTCCTGTTAACACCTATATACAAACTCATGTAAATCTAGTACCAATGATTTATTTTTTCTATCATATTTTTTGTATATAAAACTACAAGAAGAGGTAAAAGTATGAAAAAAGAAATTACAGTGTATATTTTAATTGTTGTTACAGCTGTAAATAATATATTACAGTTGTAAAACTTCCATTTTTAAATCATTTGCAAGGATGTGAAAAGAGAGGTACAGCCAGGAATATGGCCATGTAATTTTGACCAATACTTTTATCTAAAAGTTCGCTTGTGCACCCTAAGCAAGTTTTAAGGAATATTTTATTAAATCGAATGGAACATACGAGAATTGTGAGAAATTCGAGCTAAATTTGGTCAAATTTGTTAAATTTTTACAGAATTCATCATAAATGTGCTAAATTCTGTCAAAATGCGGAAGTACCCTCTTCTGAGTTACCTAGCCTAAAATTAGCAAATTTGTGATGTCACAACTCGGTATACTTCCCCTAGGCTTCGCCAAGAGCCAATAACCCCCTTGGCATTATCTGTTGGTAAGAGTACAAAACGTAAACGCACGTAAATTCAGTACTTTATTAAATGCCGGTACATTATTTTTACATGATGTTGTAAAATACTGTACAATATATCGTTTTCGTCTTCTCACAGTATTTATTACTTTTTTGTAAGCATTCGTTTTTAAATAAAAATAACATTAAATCATAAACTCTATAAATTTCGATAGAGAACCAAAAGTATAATGCTACAGGAATGATTCTCTCTCCCTCCCTCTTTCTTCATTCCCATTCCTTCCTCTCTTTCTCCATATTCCTCTGAATTCATAAGGTTGTGGTGAAACAAGTATTCTTTTCGAAATGTATTTTGAATTAAAGAATTTATTCAATTCTGTTATAAACTTTAAATATAGTTCAAACACATGATTGGACATGGGATGAAACAAATGCGGCATTGAATTTAATATTTTTAAGAATGTAATTGCTCGAATTAGATACTGTGTTACACTTTGAAACTAATATTGAATACATATTGAGATATACTCTAAACTCTTTACATCTTATTTCTGCACACATAGTATACAACCTCTTAGTTCACTGCTCAGTTTAATGTTTTTATATCTGAATAATCTGTGAACGATAACTAATTTTGTGTTTGAAAGGAAACCTGAGTAATCGATAGAAATTATAACAAAATTTTATTTTAAAATTATGTGATATTGAGATTAAACTCTCGGTCACAAATAGTCAAATATAAAAACATTTAGCTAATACACTAAGAAATAGTCTAGTATGTGTGCAGAAATAATTTGTAAAGAGTTTATAATATAGAGTTTATATTATTCCAATGGCATAGATCTCAACAATTGTATTGATGTTGTAATATATTTATTGAAAAATTTATTATTAAAAACTTTTTTGTTTCGTATTCTGTGAATTGAATATAAAGTAGAATTTATAGATTGAGGAGATTATTACAAAAGCAATTGACTGGAATACTTATAATTTTAAAATATAGACATCTTTAAAAATTAAAATTTGAAGTCTTTATTCGTTATTAATACTTATTATTACTCTATTAAGTATATTTGGAATTGGATATGGATTTACAAATAAACTCACGAATAGTAATGAATTTTATTGATTATAAGAGTTGGCTATTCTTTAAAACAAGCGCAACTAAAACTATGTCACACTTTATCCAAAAAAAACTTATTAATATTATTAATTTGAGAATTTTATAATCATAGGATTTTGTTATAGGAATAGTTTAAATAAAATTAATAGATTATAAACTCCAACTAAAAGATATTAAAGACAACTCTATACTGGTAAGAATTCAGAAAATGTGCTTCAGTAGCTCAAAATGAATACCAATGGTTTAAAATATAGCCAGCTATTTATATAATTTATATATTTTAGTGTTTTATGTGGAGTACTAAACTTCCCTGGGGAAGTGCTTTCAAGGAAGTGATTGCGATCGTTTTTATACATCCCTGTACTTCAAACACATCTTTCTTGAAAATGAAATATTTGTAAAGAAAATTCAGTAATAAATGTTCATTTAGTCGAAAGATATATAATCTGTTGAATTCCAGCGACCATTAGTCAACATATGTGTCATAGGGATAGTTATTTTTGTCTAAATTGTCATGAAATTTTCAGGAGCACAAGGGGTAGTAGTTTCCAAACGTAATAAATTTGTGCTTTTATTTTGCTTTTTGATAATAGTTGGGAAAATTAAAATATTGGGAATAATTATGATTTGACAAAAATAGCGCCTTGGGCTTTTTTTGGTTGAATTGGAATTAATTGTGCTAATAATGTAGACTAGCATACCATAGATCATAGGACCTAAGACTAAAATATCCGACCACTTTTGTTGTTTAAAAAACAATTCAAAATAACATTAAATTCTTTAAATTTTATTCTTATTCTACAGAATAAATCCAAACAAATCTTAAAATACTTGGTAATTGATTTCAAGACTAAACTTTATAGCGTTTTGTGTATATCCCAGTGCTCTAAACATTTCAATAAAACACATCTTTCCTGAAAATGAAACATTTGTAAAGACGATTTGGCAATAAATGCATTGATGTCTAAATGTTTAGATATTCTCGTTTTAATTGATTTGATATTTTTTGAAGCGAAATAAGTTATAAATATAAAAAACATCGACTGAATAACAAAAACTCAATACAATCAGTGCTTATATTTATACTTATTATTGAATATAAATATTTGATATAAATTCCCGTATAATGTGATTAACTGGTTATAGAGTTGAGTTCTATTTATGAATTTATTGAATATAATTCTTAAGGTCTATAAAATATGAAATCAGAATCCAAACAACTTTAGGCACTAATAGACAATAAGAGTGACTGATGTAATGTGTAAGACTTGGGCCCACTTTGAATGCTGTTAAAGCTTATCAACGATCAGACTATAGTAATACTTGAGTTTTGATGTTTTCTTAATATAGTGCCAGCAATGGGTTGCATAACTGTATTACTTGTGTTATTACTGTAATTACTAAATAAATAAATAAATCGGTTTATTTGTGGGTCAAATGGAAAGCACAGAGAATTCAATAAAATCTTTGTTTTCTCCTCTACTCTACTCTATAGTATGCCATAGTATACTATACTCTAAACTCTATAATAATTCTTTTTGTGTATAATTCTAGCACTGGATTCAATGTTTATGATATCTCACTGTCAGTAGGAATTCCTAATGTAAACCCTATGACTTCTCAATTGATATGTGCACTAAGAAAACTCAGACATATTTTGCTAAATCATTAAAAATTGTTTCTTTGCATTCTATTTTTCATTTAGGTTTCAATTTATTCTTATCTTTTGAAACAAATCTAATAATTATATTTTGAAAAAAAGGTTTTATTTTCTATAAATCGTTTAAATAATTGCCAGTTATTTAGGTAATGCTGCTCTTCATGTTTGCAAATATCGCACAAAAATCTCTTTTAATTTCACTCTTCAATCACTAGTCATTAACGTTAAGCAAAAGTTTATCCGAAACTAAAAAATTCAATTATATTCTAAATATATATGAGAAAAAGGTTTGTTTTATTTTGTGGTAGAAAAGAGGCAAAAATTAGCGAACTTTTGTGTGATATTTATAAACATAAAGAGCGCCCAAATTATTAGTTGCCTGTTTTATGTACTATGAAATAGGATTGTATGGTAATGGGAATGGGATTCTCATACATAAACAGATACCGCGAGAGGTCCTCGGCCTGAGACTAAATTTAGGTATTGCTCTACTGTTTTGCTGTTTTGTGTTGGCATTACAAGCATATTATGCTTTTTGGCCGGGGTTTGACTTACCAGTTGTATAAGTGAAACGTATGATGCGTTTGGAGGTTTAGAGCACTGCTCTTTTGCACAATACTTATTCATTACAGATGAGTAAAAGAAGACTTGACTATGAATGAAGAGGTGGAGGAGGAATCGAGAGATGGGATGAAGTGAGTGGATGTGAGTGGAGATGAGATGGCATGAGATGCCAGGAAGTGAAACACTTTACCAACAGATTAGTACAAACTTTTGATAGATTTTGCATCAATTTTGCTAATTATTTATTACATATATTAATAGAAAAGTGACTCAAAACACATAATATGACAATGAATTTACTCTAACAGCAATGTGACTCCACTCCTATCACACCTTTAACTCCCAATTCAATTAAAAATAATTGTAATTTTTTATAAATTTATAACAATTTATTAAAAATGTTGCAAATATTTTAACTCAAAACTTAGTAAAGAATGAAAAATAGATGAAATGTGAGAAATCATTATTGAATTGAGTTTGTATTGAATACAAGTGTTGTGATTATGTAGTGATCGAAACAAATAGGAAGTGATTTGTCACCAGAAATAGTGTTCAATGAATTGATTTAATAAATTGTTTCGATTAAAGTCAACGCAATTGTGTTAAGCGTGCAGTTCAGCAAAGAGGACAGAGACAAGTGTTGGGCGCCGGCAGACGACGGGTCGCCGGAAGACCAACAAAGGGGTGAGCAGTGGGACGGCTTTGGCCTTCGGCCGACGGAAGCGGATATAGCGGTAACCGAACCCATAGTTAGAACCAACCCATTAGAACCTGTGCCACACTTTAGACAACGATTGAGTTATAATAAGCGAGTATTTGATAAATTATTATATTATAGCCCAATCAGTCACATAATAATGCTGGATGTCTTCCGAAGTCTTAAAACTTTGCTTAAGACAAGTCGTGTCCAAATCGATAATAACATCTTTCGACTCCATTACTCAATTACAGTCATCTTATTGTTAGCCTTTTGTGTTATAATAACTACTAAACAATACGTCGGCGATCCTATCGATTGCATCCGAAGTGAAGCTATTCCTCAAAGTGTGATCAATACTTACTGCTGGTATGTCTACACTCTAACTGTTCCCAAATTACGAATCCATTATCCATTACACCAATTATCACAATTTCATTAAAAAATATATCGAATAATTGCTGATTAAGAACTGTAAGAATAACTAACTTTTTGCTAACAAAAAAATTTTAGTATTTGTTATGCGTTTTGAGAACTGTTTTTCAAATTTAGAAATACTTTACTTAAATACTATTGCAGTTAATTAAAGAATTTGTTCATTGTATCAAATTGTCCTCGAAAAGTGAATTATTCTTACTGTCTTTCAAAACATTCTCAAAAATAATTACTTTATGAAGAAATTATCAAAGTTTAGTACAAATCCTAAACCTGTAAAATTGAAAATAAGTTCCCAAAAGTTATATAAATTTTAAGAATTAATTTTAATGTTTAGTCAAAAATAAAAACTAGTTTAAAAAATTGATTCTTTGAATTGAGAACAACAACAAAACTAATATTTATTCTGAATGATTGATTGATTTGTAGGATTCACACGACTTATACCGTTCCAAAAAGTTTTCATAAGGAAGTCGGTATTGATGTTGTGGCTCCGGGTGTAGACATGGAGTCCAATACAAAAGAATTTCGATATCATAAATATTACCAATGGGTCTGTTTTGTGCTTTTCTTTCAATCGACATTATTTTACATTCCTCGATGGCTGTGGAAGATGTGGGAGGGGGGAAAGATACAGGCACTCATGATGGACCTGGATGTGGGCGTGTGTAGTGATGCTGAGAAGAAACAGAAAAAGAAACTATTAGTGGATTATCTTTACAATAGTAGAGGTCATCACGACTGGTATGCGGCCAGGTACTTCTTCTGCGAGATACTGGCCCTGGGCAATGTGCTCGGCCAGATGTACATGTTGGACAAATTTTTTGATGGCGAGTTCCTAACATATGGAATCCAAGTCATTCAGTTTGCTCAGTTGGACCAAGGTGCGTATTCAATTATTCCAATATCAACAGTACTAAACTCTAACAGTTTTCTACCTGTACTCTATATATTTTTATATCTACTTTATTAATTTCTATGAAAACTTTCCAATGAGATAGATATTTAAGATATTATATTAAATATTATATAACGTTTAAATTCAAATTAAATAAAAAGTTAAGTTTTCGAAATCACTAAGGCTTTGAGGACATGGCTTTGAAATAGAGAGACACTTGTTTAAGTTGATCTCATTCATGGAATATCTTATATTAGAGTAGATTTAATTCAAAAGTGATTCAACTTTTCTCAGTCGTTGTAATAGTTTTAAAACTTTTAGAAAAACAAAACCTTTTATTCTAATATTTGAATATCTGTTTAGAGGAACGAATCGATCCAATGATTCGGATATTTCCAAGACTGACAAAATGTCGTTTTTACAAATACGGGCCCTCAGCCAACATCGAGACCATTGATGCCTTGTGTTTATTGCCATTAAATATAATAAATGAAAAAATTTATATTTTTATTTGGTTTTGGTTCTTAATATTGGCTGCGCTGACGGCTATTGTAATAGTGTTTCGTCTGGTGATCATCGCGTGTCCACCCGTTAGAGTATATCTATTGAATCTGCGTTTCAGACTTTCACAATTAGACCATTTGCACACTATTGTGCGTCGGGTGTCGATCGGCGATTGGTTTCTGGGTTCGTCTCAATTCAATACATTCCTAATTGACTCTGAAATTGCACTCAATTTGTTTGCTTAAAATAAATTTATTATTCACTTTCTCTTTAAGTGTTTTCTCCACAAATATATTAATGCTATGCATGAAATACAGACACAATTTTATTTTCTTAAATATATTCTAAACAATAATCCAAATGAATATTATTTCAAAAGAATTTTTTTCCATTTTTTAAATCTTTAAAATTTAATTATTAAGAATCGATTGAATTAATTGAATCAAATCAAACAAATTAGTAAACGATTCTGTGAAACATTCTTATTAACAGATATTTTAATTTAATTTTTTAATTATTTTAATTGAAGTTATATTTCGTTTTCAGTCTATATGTTGGGCCAAAACATCGATAGCGTTATATATCAAGAAGTGATTCAGGATTTGGCCTCAAAGACAGATTCTCAGCCAAAAGAGAGCCAGTCTTTAATGTCGAGTTGAAGTGTTTGTCCATAACTTTGTACTCAATTTAAAGTACACAAGAATTCAGTTTAAAAAACATTGTGTGACTGAATCGCCAAATATTTTTGATTTTGTTTATCAAGAAGTTTCGGTTATATTTTGACAGGAATTTGAAATTATATACGAAATTAAACAAATTGTTGAATAAATGAAAAGACATGTCAAGGGCTCAGTTATACAGTACAGTATAGGAGAGTAATATTCAAAACCAGAACTAAAAAGATTTTGGGATCCATTAGTCAATAAAATTGATTTCACATATTTTAGAGACAAAGAAAACATTTGAAAAGATTTTTATTGATATTTAAGAAAACATTTGTTCAATTTTATTAATCATTTAAATAAATGCATTTATTATTACTGTTTTCCTTATGTATAAGAATTTATAACTTTTCCAATAATTGAGATTATATTGAATTTTGGATTTAGTGATTGTTTCCGTTTACAAGACTTTCCAAATAAATTGTTAAGTGTTTAGACGTTTGTGTAATAAAAGATTGGATTCAATTGGATTTGTAAATAAACTGGATTTGAGTTGATTTGATGGAGTGATGAGTGGCGCTACGAACACACCAACACCATTGGGATGACTGCATCAACACTTGGAGGTCTTGAGATACAACTTTTGCGTATTAAATAGCAATACTCAGAGCCAAAAGTTTTGGAGAAGTTTAGAGAAAATTATAGGAAACCTATGGTATTGTATGCGATCTGGCGTTAGAAGTGAGTCGGAAAAGGGGAAAGTGAGTCAATCATTAGACGTCTAGAATACTATGTACCCAACAAATGCTAAACTATTCACTCCAGTTATTCACTTCTAGTTTTGTTTGTGTTATTCAATTCTCTCAAACTATATTCTCAAACAATATATTAGACAGCAATGCATTTCTGGACTCTGGCCCTACTCCTCTTCTATATTGTATCAATTAATTTTGATTACTGTAAGTATTATAAAACTATTATTAGCGATAAGTTTATAGAATCCCATATTAAGGTCATATACTGTAAATACACTACTACTGTATTTACAGTCACAGTAATGCATATGATTTCTGAATTGGGCTTTACTTGAGTTTTGACTCAAAAATAAATAAAAGTTTAATATAGAGATAGAGATCGAATTAAAATATGAATTTAAAAATCGATCAGCTGTTGGAGTATTAGATGATATCAAAAGAATTAGACATTACATACTCTTATAAGGTTAGAGAAAGTTGTGAAAGAAATGCATTCTAAGCGCTCACTTCATGCTTAAATCGTTTTGATGCTAAGTATAGCCCAACACTCCTAACTCAATGACATAGACTCGCTTTGATTGTCTAAAAATATTCATTTACTGACTGACAGAAGCGATCCTTTTGTACTGAAAATTATTCGATTGTTAACAGAAAACGATTAATGCATTAAAACTCTTAATAAATAATTAAGTCATTTTCAAAAAATATTTGTTGAATTAGTCAATATTGAAGTGAAAATTGTAAACTAAAATATTATAATTATATACTGAAGTCTCAGACTACAGGGTAGAAACCGTTCTGACACAAAAATATCTGGCAGTATATGAAGTACAGGGTATTTTTTAATAAACATAGGAAGTAAAGACATGTACAATAACAATAACAACAGGTTTCATATTCTATTAAGATAGTACCTTTAAAATCTTTTAGATGTCCTAGCTTATTTTAAATAAGGTTCTTTCACTAAATTTATTTTGACACATCGCCAATATTCTTGGTTTTTTACATTTTAATTTCGTTTACAATTGGTTTTACCAAAATTTTTATTTAAATATTATTGTTTTTCTTAATTTATTGACAAATAAGTGCAATAAAAGTTTAAATAAATATAATTCTAGTTTTCATTACTCATTGAAACTTCTGTTTTCACTCAAAACAATAAACATTTTTGTTATTCCAAACAATTTTAGCTCTTCATAATCTGTTTCAATAAAACAAACCTCTGTTTGAATTATATGAATTGCAAGCAAAGCATGACTAACGCCTGTAATGACACTTTAGTCTATAACATTGGTTTTTTGGATATCAATTGCAAACTAAATGAATTTAAAGTTTTTGGGAAACGAAAAGATCATTATTTGTATTCCAATGTATTGTACAACTAATCAATCAGTCAAATAGGATTTAGAATGCCCAATGATTTTGATAAACAACAAAATTCCCCTTTCTAAAGATTTAACAAAAATTTAGGTAATGCTCATAATTCTTTAGATATAATTTTCAATAACTCGTTAGTTAATTGAGTGTTATTTTAATTTAATATTAATGAGACAAACGATCTTTAAAATCCTTAAATTATTTATTTTAAAGGTCCAGTCAATGGATTAGCAAAAAGTGATAAGAAAAATGAAGAAACAAAAGTAAAGTGTAAGGAAGTGGTGGACGAAGCACTCAGACAATACTGGGATCAATCAAAAGGTATTGAATCAGTAATTTAAACAAAACATAACATGTTAGATTTAATTTGAAGAAGATATAGCTAAAGGGTACAGGCAAAAGACATCGTTACTCGAGATTTTTCAAAGTACCGATAGTTTTTCCCATTAGAATCTTTTTGTATGGATGACAGCCTATAATTTCTGGCAAAGTTTTAACCTGGTTTGATTTTTATCATAATTTTTATAGCTGATTATGTCTTGACATGAATGCTAAAAAATAATCATTCATAAAAATTAATTACCATTCTGACAAGGTTGAAATTTCCTAAGAGATTAATTGCTATCACCTAGATAAAATGAAAAGTATTTCATGAAAAAATTTCTTATAGATCAACAATGGCAGCCAAGTCGTAAAACCTTATTTCTGTGCCATTTTAGTGAAACTCATTTTATTATATAGAGTGTAATATACAGTATAATCTGGTTCTTCCAATACATTCTTTTATTATCCCCACACCTCCTATATTATAAACTAAATAAAAGAAATACTAAACTTGTTATTAAATAAAAGAATAAAATTATATTTAATAGAAATTATTTATTAATATTATTATTAATAGATAAAAATAATGTTCAAATTAATTTATTTCAAATTAAATTGAATGAAAACAAGTCAAATAATCATTTTATTAAGAATAGGAATAAATTTATTAGATTAAGAATAAAATAAAGAATTGCATTAAAAGTAATTTTTAATGAATTAATGATTTAGTTATTTATTTTCTCAAATCTAGAAAATAATGAAATTGATTCGACACAAGAGGACAAAAGTGGCGAAAGAGAAAGTAATGAATTAGAAGAAGACGATGAGGAGGAATGTGACGATTCGAAAGATGTGGAGGAAAGTGAAGAGAAGAGTGAAAGTAAGGAAGAGATTGAAACACAAGTGGAAAGTAAGGCAAGTATTGAATCGAAAGCCAATACAAACGAAAAAGAGAGCGAAACTAAAGATTCGGACGAAGACAATGACGACCACAACGACAGACAGGAATTAGAATCCGAAGAAGAGATTAGCGATAAACCAATTTATAAAGGATTGGATCAAAAAGAAAGTGATAAACAAAATGAAAGCATTGAAAAGAAGGATAAAGAGGACAGAGAGGAGAAGGCAGAGAAACAGGAGAGGGAGGTGAAGGAGGATTCACATGAAGACAGAGAGGACGAACAGAACGAGAATAAATCCGATGAAAATGACGACAACAACGATAGCGAAGAAGACATATCAGTGAAGAGAAGGTCGCGAATACATATCGACGACATTCTAAGAATATATGAAATCGGATCACAAGAAGTATTGAGACATTGTGTCCGAACATACATGTAATTGATTGAATGGTTTGTTTGATTGAATTGCAGGACACGAGTGAACAGAACCTAATTTTGTCGATATTTCGTGAATTGAAAAAACTGTACGAAACATCGGTTAAACCATTGGAAATGATATATAAATACAGACACATCACCACAAGACTCATCACGTATTCCATTAACTCCTACAACAGATCTATAATTTGCTAATTATTTGTGTCATTTCAGAGACGCGGAACTGTTTGCAAAGCCAATGGTTCTGTTCTTAGGGGGAAAATCCAGTGGAAAGACATCTTTAGTTAATTATTTATTGGGTATCGATTCTACTCCTATGCAACTGAACACTGGTATGATTGTTGAGATCTAATTCAATATAATGATTGTCTTATTTATAATGTTTGACTGAATGCCAGGACTGACTACGAGTTACCCTCACTTCACAATTGTTAGCTATGGCGACAACAATACCCGTCTCAGTCCTACCGAACTGTCGGCTGACTTTACGTTTTCAAGTCTTCAACAATTCGGTCAACAATTCCTCGAACACTATATAGAAGCCCATCGAATGCCTAATTCTTTATTACAAAAGGTTAGAAAAATTAATGTTTATTTGAAAATTTTTTATTTAACTATTGTCTCAAATCAGATGACAATCATTGACAGTCCAGGACTTGCAGATCAGATAACAAGAACTGGAACGACAGCACAGCAGGCGATAGACAATGATGTGTATCAGTGGTTCATCGATAGAAGTGATGTTATATATATTGTGATAGAAGTAACTCAACTCCAACTTTCACATCAACTCAAGTCTCTGATCGAACAGTTGAAGGGTTTGACCAATTGATTGATTCATTGATTTGAAGATACAATATATGTGTTGTTTGTATTCAAAGGACGTGACGTTAGGTTTATATTAAGCAAAGCAGATCTGGTCTCTCATTCACAAATCGTTACAATAATCGGACAACTCTTGTGGATATTGTCCCCAATCATGCCATCGGAGAGACCGCCTCAAGTCTACGCCCTGACCAGTACGGCATATATACTATTGTTATATACTCTATAAAGAGATGACAAGTGATTACTGATTCAAATGAGATGATCTCTACAGTTCTCTCAATTTTTGAATAGAGCCAATTTAGAAATAAATTAATGGTGCAGGGCTTTTTACTTTGAGAATCATTTTCAGAAGAAAAATTCTTTTACTCCTGAAGTAATCATTTTATGAAAAAAACCAGTTTTCAGTCAAAGTATGGATATATCGATTTGTTGTGTTTTTTAGAGACTGAAGGGACCGATTTAGAATACCGACCCTGGCTAAAATAAAGTTAATGCTTAAAGCCAGGGGTCGTCAAGGTCAGTCGGGTCAGGGGATATAGAGGGGAGTATTTTGCAAAATCTTGAACTCAGGTGGTATTTAGGCTACACCCCCTTTTTTAGAGTCGCACAGACCCACTATCTTGGGTAAAAAGACAAAGAGAAAGCAACTTAAAAATTGAGAATTATCTTCAAAAATTGAATAAATTGTCTAAAAAATAACCAAATTCTTGCTAAAATATTCCAAAATAACCAAAATTTTACAATATAACTTGAACTCCTGTGCCAAAATTAGTAAAATGCTGAACATTGGACCCATTGACAAGTTTTTACTGACAAAATTCCCTGTACTTTTGGACCTTCAATATTAATTAAAAGATTTTTACCCCTATTTATGCCTTTCTGAAACTTTTTCACTATTAAAGCATATTAATACTATTAATGCATTTAAACCATAGGAATAGCATTGGCTTACCAACAATAGGAATAGCATTAGTTTGGAGTGGGTCTGTTAGAATGGGAACATGACCGTCTAGCTACTAATAGTGTGACTGGTAGAATTTAGAAATAGGTTAAAACCGAATATATATTCTCCTATTTGTTTGAAAGCGGAGATAAAAAAATGGGTCTACGTTTTTCTCAAGGATGCGAAGATATGAGAATGACAGGGAGTGTTGATTTTTGGCGAACACTAGGCGGTATTCCGGGTGTGACGTCACAAATATTCAAAATCTTGGACAGGAGGTGCTATTTTGAAATTGTCAAATTCTTACAGAATTTAATTAGAAATGACACAATTTAACAGAAAATCGACGAATTCTGCAAGAAATCACACGAATTTATTAGAATCATGATGAATTCTGTAAGAATTTAATAGAATGTGACAAAATTTAACAAAAATTTGACAAAATTCTTGTATTTTTCACAAAATTTAATAAAAATATTCCGAAAACGGCGCCGATAAACTCGTTATGGGAGTATCTGCCAAAATAATTGGGGGTATTTCGATTTGTATCACTCTCCGCATCCCTGTTTTTTATTTGAATGGGGGTAAACATAACAGGGGGATTTTTTTTACAAATGTATTATTTAAAGCAAATTTATTATAAATCACAGGGTTTTTAATATATCGCTTATTCATTTGAAAATTACACAGGATACTTATACAGCTGTCTGCAACCAAAATTGCACACCTTTTGCCGGCCTTAGTATATATCCATACAATGTTATAGATAGCTAGTGATATACTTTGATAGCAGTTGATTGAAGTTATTGCTAATTTCGGTGGTTTAACTCATTATTAATTAATATTTTCTAAATTTCACTTAATTTCAATCCAAATAATGTATTACCTATGAGGAAATTTTAATGTTTATAATTAAAAATAAATGGATATATACTAAGGCTGGCAAAAGGTGTGCAATTTTGGTTGCAGACAGTTGTAGAAAGAATTTGACCGTGTTTCAAATAATATTCTTAGATTCTTATGATTTTTTGCAAGATGACTAAGCAATTAAAACTGAGCATCATGTTAAAAGAATTTTGTTGAAAAGGTTGTTTAGTTATGGCATTATGAAATACAGGATATAAAGTGGCATAACATTCGTGTTCAGAGAGTTATTTCAAAAATATTTTCAGACTTTTCTCTCATAAACATAAACTATCTAAGGTTTAATTGTCACTTAACTTGGGCTGTTTTCAAAAATTCAATTCGCAATTTAACTTTATTGGCCTCACGATTACAAACTTTTGTTTATTCCTGTTTATTAAAGACTATAAAGTGATATTACAGTTTTTAGAGAAAAGAAAGTTCTGTAATCGTTGGGCCAATACCGCCAATTTTGAATTTGATTTTTTTTCAACTAGCAAAACTTGAGAAAATATTAAGTTAAAGTATTTACGTGACAAATATGTTGTAAATGTCGATAGATATGCCACAGAAATAGAAATCAGACCCACGAGTATTTAACAGCCGTCCAGAATTTAATTTATCCACCATCTCCGGCCTTTTCTCATATATTGTTAATCAATAATGTTTTATGTTAATAATTTTTTAAATAGAGAAAGGTTTAGTCATTTGATTAGTTCTATGATTTTTAAGATTATGATCAAAAAGCCAATTAACTAGCTTATGTTGTATTTCGCGGGCATTGATCTGACATCACTTAATTTATAAATAGTATATATCATTACTAATACTTTATTGATTTTAGCCTTGTTTTAAAGTGAAAATTTGTATGCATTTTATATATTTTTAATATAGTCCACACATATTGAATAGTATGTCATTAATGAATCGTAAAACTTTGATTAAATCAGTTCAAAATTCCTATTCATTAATGACATACAATTCATATG
>JAQFXN010000918.1:0-17770 GCA_034693365.1 Liacarus xylariae
TTCATTGGAATTGATTAAATAGTTTTGTTAAAAACTTTACATTTTAATTTTTTGATTTATATATGGGACAGTTAATAATCGCATGACATACATTTATTTTGATATATTTTATGTAAATTTTCATTATTGGCTAAATGGGGAAAATTAAATTTTATTTAAAATAAACCTACTCCAAAGATTCTAATAGAGTTTGCGTAACTTTTTCTGAATAATAGCGAGAATTTTATCAAAAGTAGCATGCTCGTATATGCTATGTTCTGAACGCAATTGGGAATAGTCTAAAAACCTCTTTATTTCGAGATTTTGCAAAATAACCCCCTACTTGTTAAAAATAAAACTCAAAATACTGACCTAAAATCTTTATATCTTTTGACTCGGCACTATACAAAATTTTAGATAGTAATCCTTAAGCTCCTACGGGATTCAGAACTAAGATCTGTCCACAATCTTGTTAACCGTTGTTTAATATCTCTGCGCGCGCTTACCTTTGGTTGTTGTAGTTGAATAAGTGGTCAAATTAAAAAGCAAACATTCCTCTTCCACTACCACTTATAAATTTTGAGATTTGTTTTGGATGTAAAAAAATGGTCGTGGTAAAGTAAATTTCATTTAGAAAAAGTTGTGCAAAACTATTTTACAAAAGTAATATTTAATTTTAAAATGATAAATGTTATTGCCAATCAGGTAAAATTACTTGGCCAAATTATTTTGACTCGATTTTAAAATGCAAAATGAATATTTGTATTTGTATTAATAGCAAGAAATTTTCTTTTAGAATATATACCATGATAATGTAATATATTCCACATATTACTACCCACCGTCTTCATCCCAATATTTACCTTTTGGGCTCACCTTAACAACTATACGGTAGTCTGTTCTCGTATCAGTTGCTTTTCTCACTTAATGCTCAGCACGATATTTAATAACACTAATGATTACTGTTTAATAGATATTAATATACTCAAACTAACTTCTTTTAACTATAATGCGTGGCCTCAGTAACTAAAGGGCCAGAGCATATTTGATTGGCACTCCAAATACTCATAGAAGTTAATTCATATTCTAAGGCCATCAAGTGCACAGTTGGCCTCAAGCCGTGTAAACTGTTATCTAGTGATTGTATATATGAGTAGATCCTCTAACATATAGCGGCATAGCGCCGAATAATATAGGTCTATATTTAAATATTACATTGAATGTGAACCTATAGTTACTACATCTACAAATAACATTAAGAACAAGAGTTAAGTATCACTGCATGAACTGATCATCACTGATATGAGAATACACTTCCGGTGTGGTTGTTTTCCAAAGCTTCTAGAATATTCCACGCTCGCTCTGAGCAGACTCCAAGCTTGCCCGCTATTGCCAATTGGGGGTCTAAAATGAGCATGCAATGCAAGAGAACTCTCTCTTGCTTGGCTTCGGTCAAGGTTGGGCCGTGCTCTCTGAGTGACTAGTTGTGCCTAAAAATCTCTTTGATGGCTAAAGGAAACTCTGCCCGACCAAACTGATAAACTACAATTTATTATAAGTGTATTCTATAACCTAAGTTTCTATTTCGAGAATAAAGTGATTGTTATTTTAAAGTAATTATTTAGTCTACAAGTTATTTGGGGTGTTATAAATTGAGTTTACAGCCATCAACAGAGTAACCACAACAATAAAAGATCCAGGGGCCGTAAATGAATCCGAAGACTAAGAAGGACGAGACGATAGGAATTCCCCTGTACTCATCACAACGTAGACCTGAGTGCCTACACATTCAGGGGTCATCTGAAGACAACCGAAGAGTGACAAAAGCGTATTCACGGACGGCTACAATCGCAGCAGGAGTTCCTTAAAAGTGATTGAAGAGGATCTAATTAGCATATTTTAACATATTAGTATTCATTTGTTTTACAGAGTGTAGGGCCTTAAGCCCTATGCTTTAAGACACGAAGACTCCATATTGGTAAAGGCCGAAAGGTCCTTCTATGGCTGGTTAGCAGATATAAGAAACCGTTTCGGTGCCATATAGTCCGCCCGCTACCACTTAACATCAAACAACAGGCCATAGTTGGGCGGGTGGTCCAAAGGGGACGTATGAAAGTCAACAGCTAGAATAGAAAACGTCTCAATATGTAGCACAGTGATTAATATGACTAGAGCTAAAAATAAATTTTTTAACTGTTTTATAGAAAGTGGAATTTCGTCAATGGAATCTAGCCAATTATACAAAGAGAAACTGGAGCATACCAGTACAAACCAGATTGGATAGGGATTCCAGCTAATGAGAACTTATAAAGAATCCCCAGCCTATATGTGAATTTATCCAATAAACAGCTTTATTAAATAATTTTTGTTATTTTATTAATTCATTATTATTTAGCCAATTTTACGAAATAGAAAATTGTATTACTTTAATTCACATTGTTATCAAATATTAATATAATCATGATAAATCCTACATATTCAATATTAGCATGGTTAATATTAATTTTAACTTCAACTCTTTTAAATATATTTAAATTAATTGATAACTCAAATAAATTTTTAATATCATTTTCATTCACTTACAATAATATTTTTCTAATTATAAAACAAGTTAAACCCAAAAATAAATACAGTATTTTAAATGGTGTTCGTGTAATTGCTCAATTCATTATTATAATCCTCCATTACACGTTTCCGTTGTTTCATGGTGAGTAATATATATTATTTCTGAAATGCAGTAAATGTGATAATAGTAAAGGGGTTTGTCTAATAAAAAGACAACAAATTAAAATATTTGATTTTCACAAATAATACATCGATTCTCACCAATTCGCACAATCAATTAGTGCTATTTGTAGCCTCGAAAAACTAGTATTATTAGAGATAAAAAGCGTTATAATAAATTTCTGATACTTTTCTAATAGAGTGCTTCCTGTTTCAAATCATAATCGATTTTAATGTTCAAATCTTTTACCAATCGATTCATCATATGTGATTTAGCCAGCATCGGTTATTTGATTGATTGATAAAATCTATAGATCTATTCTATTATGGAAATCTGGATACATATGTTAATAAGCAGTGATTTTCTTAACGCTGGCAGTCATCACGTGACATTCACTAATGTACAATATTTTGTATTATAATATTGTACCCTAGTGAATGTCATGTGATGACTGCCAGCGTTAAGGAAAGCACTGTTAATAAGCATAAAGTGTACAATCTTAAAAAATATAGTTTATTTAAAATCAAACAGTATATATACATTAAATATTATATAATAATGTATCAATTCACTTTACATTTTTATCCGATTAATTTAAATATTCATTTACTAAAAATTTAGTTTGTATGAAAAACGATAGATTCAGGGATGATAAAATATATTGATAATTTTTAAGGCTAAAGATTTATATTATGAAATATATTTAGAAATAGCAATATTTTATATATAAAATGATCAATAAAAATTTCAAAATCTAATTGCTAGAAGAGATTTAATGATGATTTAACACTAAAATTTTTTAACAATTATTTATATTATAAAATAGATTTTTCAATTTACGGCAAAATATATGTAAGAACTGATAATTTATTCTATAAAATTACAATTTTCATTGAACTCTATATAATTGACTTTACTATTATTAGATAAACTCCATTTATTCGTGATTTTTCAGCATTAACTTTCAAATATTAAATAATTTGTAGTTACATTAAACTATAAGTTAAGTATAAATATAACTATAACTTGTAAAGCTACGATTTTTTATTTTTATCCATGGAGGAATGCCTTTACTACATTGTCCATATATTGATCAGTAATAATATTTTTAATTGAATAGATATTTAATAAATTGTCTTGATTTTAATTTTATTACATTTTTAATACATTAATAATGAGTTAATCCCTGAAATTGCCGATCACTTCATTATACCTATTATTCATTGTTAAAACAAAATTTTTTACCAAATCTTGATTTTTATCAATTAGAGCCCATTTTTGTCAAATGATTGCAAATAATAAATAAAACTATATACAATTCTAACAGATTTAAACCATGAGTTTTTGACTTTTAATATAATTTCTTTCTTTTGAACGCGTGTTTGGCAGTCTTCGAATTTGAAATTGTCAATTAGATTTTGTGTCAAATGTTATCCTATCAATAAAAATGCTTCTTTTCCAAATTTAATTTGGAAAATTAGCATTTTTGTTTGTTTTTATGTTTAATTTGTTGTTAATTAATATTAAACTATCAATAGTCATCAGTTTATCAATTATAAACAGTGTTAGTGAAATATAGAAATATTTCAAAATAAATTTAAAATTATCTTGTTTATCTAAATATTTAAATAATTTTTAATTTAAAATTCAGTTAAATTTGATATTTGATATTTCTTGTTAATTTAATGGTAAAAATTCCCTGTTACAGATTATATTAGCTAGTGAACTTATGATATTTGGGAGATTCATCAGTCTCTACAAATACATTTTTATTAATAATCAATCATTGCTAATAGCGTTTTATACGAACATTACTTTTGGACAATATGAGGATTTACAAGTGCAACCGGAATTATATGGATAAAAATGAAAAATCATAGGTTTATAACTTGTTAACTATAATTTTTAGTTTTATTGAACTATAAGTTATATCCATCAATTTTGAAATCCAGTGTTATTTTAAAAATAGAGCGATTACATATTCTTTTAATAATAGATGCCGTTAATAGTAGTATTCATATAATGCTTAGTCTAAACATACATTCATCAATAATTTAACGGCATCTATTATTAAAAAATTATCTTGTAGCGCTTTTTTAAAATAACACCGAATATCAAAATTGTTGGTTATATCCATCATATTTTATATAGATTTTTCAATATTTCTAGAAATTCGATTTTTATGGTTCATATATCATTATAAAGTGTTACTAAAATTCTTTATATTTTGATCCCCACCCCTACACCCCCTAGTCTGTAGATATGATCTAGATATAGTTGACATAATTTATGTAAATCAGTTGTCTAATCACATGATCACAAACATGTAGACCACATTTATATAACTCTATAAATTTCAAAAAACAGAATCAACATTCTTCTATCCGTTTAAGAGATATCGCCATTTGGCCGTGGAAATTTTAATTGTTGCTCATTTTATATTAACATAATTTTGACTTTTATGACTAGTTTGACCAGTTTTAATTAAATTTGAACTATTATTTAAAGTATATTATAGAATTTGATGAAATTCTAAAAGAAATTAACAAAGGAGATTTCGGATTCTACAAATGGGGGGGGGAGTGTTCACAATCTAATTAGATATAAAGGGTGAAATGACACAATTTTACAATAGGAACCATATTTTTATCTCTTATGGCTTTTGCGTTATTAATTGTTGAAATATTAGATGTTTTCAGAAATTAATTTTACACATTACTCCCTTTCAAAAAAATCTGAAAATTATTTTTTGGTCTGCATATAAGGTAAAGTTATTTTTAAGTTGGAGAAAGTGATGAATTCATAAGATTTTCTTGTTAATTTATAAATTGTTATACCCTAACCTCTTTATATAAGCACCCTCTTCTGCTCTCATATATGATATTTCGACACAAAACAATTGTCCAATTTAAGCAAATAAAACATTTATTCTGAATAATTGGCACATTCTGCAGCTAATGGTAAAGATTTCAAACTCGAATATTGAATGGATATTCTAAATTTTCACCTTATTTTGAAAACTATTCTATATTAGAGTTTGAAACTATTAGCATTATCTTCAAAATAAGCAAATTATTCAGGATAAATGTCTAATTTGTTTAAATTGGTTATAGAGAGTTTAGAATATAACAATTTATAAATTAACCAGAAAATCTCTTGAAACCATCACTTTCACCAACTCAAAAATAAGTATACCTATTATTTTGGCTACAAAATAATTTTCAAATTTTTTTGAAAGGGGGGTATTGGGCGAAATTAATTTTTGAAACTCCGAATTTTGACCGAACTTTGGCTTAACTAAAAATATCAGTAATTAATAACTCAAAAACCATTAAAGATAAAAATATGGTTTCTATTGTCAAAGTGTGTCGTTATACCCCCTCAATCTAATGAGACTGGCAAACCCCTAGATCCTTTATCCGAAATCTCCTTTGGTTAATTTCAACAAATTTTATAAAATATTTCAAAATTCTCAAATAAATTGCGCAATTTTGCGATCTTCTTAGATTTTGGAGAGGAGGTCACATAAATTAAATTTACTGTTTGTAGCATGGGAGTGGTATTTTTGCCATTTGTAACAGGTTGGGTGGGTATTTAAACTACATCTCCTATTGGTCAACCTTATAAACACTATTTTTTATTGTGTAATTACAGTTTCATATTATAAATATAATCAAATTATTTTTTACAATTAATCTCTTCAATTATGTTTAAGGTATATTTATCACCAAGTCTATGTGACTATGTGAAATCTAAAATTTATATTAATTTTTATTTAAGTTATAAACAAAAATAATTAAACTCTTAATATTTTATAAATGATGATCAAAGATACAAAATAAAAATAAAATTATTAAAGTTCACAAAATAATGAAATTTTAGATTAGAAATTGTTTTATATGAAGGATACAAACGTAGGGCATAACAATCATTCGGGTAATGATATGCTTTATCTTTAATTTTCAAATAGAAAATCCATGGCTATTTACAACAGTTCCAGTATCATTTGGGTTTATAATGTTATTAATCGCACGAAGTCTTTTTGATTTACTATTTCTTCTAAGCGGCATTTCCTCCTCTAAATGGTTCCTGGAAGAAACGACTCAAAGGAATCAAAATTTGTTAAAAACTACGTTTAAATTATATTTTAATCTTCTATCCAGAATAGTTCCAATATATTATTTGACATTATATATATATATTTATTGTGTTAATTACGTTTTCAACCGATTCAAAGATGAATCAGTGGAACATATATGCAGTTCTAATTGGAAATACAATTTATTATTCATATCTAATTTTGTTGCTTCCAATGAAATGGTAATTATATTTTTTATAAAATTTGGAATCAAAATTTTAAAACGGTGTTAAGTGAAATTTGGTACTCTTTTCAAGGAAAGAAAATTTCATCTCACAGTATTAATTTTTCAGCAGAGATATCGAATATCCAAAATGATAGGGTAATGTGATTTCCAGTGTGAGCCTAGAGTTTGGTTTATTGGAGGGTAAAATGGCGGATTTTACCAATTTTTGACTAATGTGTATCCAGGGGAGGGTTTTCTCAAAACACCCATCTTTTACCCATAGTATTTGTTATAATAAAAATGTTTTTAACGCTCAAAATTAGTTGATTTGTGTAAATAAAAAATTCATTTAAAACAGTGAAATATTGCTAAAAAGTGGTTTATTTATGGTGTTTATTGTATAAAACACATTAAAAACTAATTAAATATAACTATCAAATTTATTTTATTTTTAAAATATTTTGTATGAGCAATGAAATTTTTAAAACAATAGTAAATTTAATTAAATACAGTTTGGAATACTATGTCTCTCTTAGGGAACAGTTAATTTGTATATAGTAGTCGATTCTGATCAGACCGCTGGGTTTCCGGTGATCAATTATTGTTTTATTGGTAATTTACGTGCAATTTAGCGCAACTTTCCTGGTTGTTTTCCTGGTGTTTCCTAAGATAATCCACCACGAGTGGTCAAAATGCATATGTTATTGAAGTATTTTACGACTGTTTTCAAAAGTCTTACTGAAATTGAATGGTTTGAATCAGATGTTTCATCGTTTGGCGATTGTCAACATGTGTTCACTGCTAGAGAATACGGCGTCGGATATGACCGATTTTGATGATCATTATTAACTGATTTGTTTAGAATCAAATCTTCTTTTAATCGGTTCGAAAAGGAATTTTGGAAATTATTCTTGTCATTGCTGTTTCAATGTATTTAAACAAATTTCAACCAGGAGGAAATCTACTTTTGTTGTAAATTTGCTAAAAGCAAAATTTCAAAATCTAAATCTGCTAATTTTTCTAATATTCCAGTGCGATTTCCCCTGTGATGATCTACCCTGTCAGGAATATCAGCATATCCATAAACTATTAATTTAAACCCTAAATAATTTTAATCATCCAGGATTTACAATTATTACAAATATAGTATATAATATACAATATTTATGAGTTAAAACAGAATTAATAATCTGTTATTTTATATCATTATTAATATAACTGAATAATAGGGTTTAAAAACTTGTTAGAATTAATAATATTTTTTTGGGTTAAGATTCAATATGTTATATAATATTACGGATAGTTAATGTCGAGTAGATTATTTGAGTAATCTTTATCTTTATTAAACGTTGCAGTGCATGGTTTGGTCATGGTCTATAAATGTACTTGTTCAATTATCATTATTAACGCCAATATTGCTTTCAACAATTATAAAGTATAATATTTCCAATATAATAAATTCTTAAAATTGATAAAAATTGATTTAATATTAAATTAGAGATATGAGGGCCGGAATAATGATAATATTTATCGGACATATTCTATGTATTTATCACACATTTATTTCATACTATTTCAATGGACCTAATGGTGAATTTTTCGATTTATTTATTCTAACTAAAAATTTTTTCAACCCTTTTTTGTAAGTATTTAAATATTTGTTAACTCTGGGAGCGTGGCCTAGTGGATTAGAGGCCAATGTTTTGGGTTTCGCGCCAAGCAGAGTAGTGAGTTCGAACCCTGCCATTAGGTGAGCATTCTTTCTCTCTGAGTTAAGTTTGTTTGTCCTGGGGTGGGGCAAGATGACCACGGACCCAAACCAAGGGTCGCCAATTGGTAGTATGCGATCAGCTATCGCCACGAGCCTCGCTGTACGGAGGGCTCAGGTGTGTTCTCTTAAATCTGTGACATCATCCTCGCTGTCATACCTCTGAGTGAAGCAGTGATCCCTGGCTGGTTTGAAATTCCCGGTTGTGCTGGGAGAAGGTCCCCATAAAAAGGGATTGGATTAAAAAAATATTTTTTCAAAAATACGTTTTACTATCGAGGCATTAAAGAAATCGCACATGAAATCAAGTTAACTTTTACATCAAAACTCACAATTTAATACAAATCTCACTGTATAAAAAACTTTAATAATCACTGATTAATAATCATATCAATATCTATCCAGATAGAATTGCTAATTCATTGATAACAGAGCGGTATATATATAATTAGTTTATTAATTATTTAATATGATTACTAATCATCAATTAAGATTAATTTGTTTCAATATATCATTTGTTTTAATCGTTTACAGAATATAATTTATAAATAATGCTAATATTTCGTAAATTTGAAATTTCCATACATATACTGTGATAAGGGCAAATTTGTATTTTGATCCCCAATAATCTTCCTAAATTAATTGTAAGTCGAAATTTTATAGTTAACATTAATTACTTTTAATCGGTTATTAATACAAATAAAAATAATATTCGATTAAAGAATTTAATTTTCACGGAATCGGCTCAAGATATTTACATTCTGCTAAAGCATTATTTTCATATAGCACATTCTATTACTGCTCTTGTGAATTTGAACAGATCCAATTAGTATTTTATGAATAATTAAGTTTGCAAATGTCATAATAACAAATCTTAACTGAAATGATGCTGCGGTGGTTAAGGTTGAAAAAGATAGACATTAATCATCAAAATGGGATTAGTAGATGAATTGAGAATCAAATCAATACTGAATTGCAAATCCTGTAATCATATCAAACCTAAAAATTAATTGCTATAATTTTCTTCCAAATATAGTATAGAAATTATTAATTTAATAAATTAAATTTCTTCGCAGTTTCTCTATATATTTTAATTCTCATATATTCGGTGTCTCTTATCCCCTGAGCATATCTTATCACTTAAAATCTTATAATAGGGTTTATATTTGCATTTGAAGTACTAGGTTATTTTGTTTAATATCGACATGTGCGGATTGAAATATTGCAATTTTTTGATTTAGCAATTGAATTCTCTAAATCATTATATCTACCAGCTATCATATTTGGCTGCAGGCATCAAATTTAGTGTTAAGTTAATCACATCACATAAGTATCACAAATGATTTATATAGACAGTATGATATTTGATTAAAATATTCTAAGCGGTTTTCGGGATGATTAAGTATGTCGAAATTGCTAGGGGAGATTTAGGTATCACTTGAGAGGCTTAAGAGATGCGGACAAAATTACAAGGATGATTTTCGAAATCTAGTCGATTTTTCATCATTGAATTGAATGAATTTAATTCTAAAACAAAAGAGTTGTTAAACTATAGGCAGACATAATTATATACATTTCCTTATATACAGTTTATATTTCACTGCATAACAGTCATCAAAATATTGTTATTTCCCGGGATCATTCCGACAATTCTTTCTGGAAAATAAAATTTATTACAAAGTTTAATTTATCGACAAAAAATTTATTCCATTTTCTATTAATAACTACCTTTTCATATAATATTTTATCAATCGATACGATTAACAATGGAATGAATTAATAATGATTTTTGTTAAGCAATATAAGTATTAAATCTTAAGTCCTGGTGATATGAATCCCGAATTTCAACTGTTGAATTGAACAAGGACCATTTGTATTTAGCTGTATATTTAATGTGTTTTCTTTAATATTTGTTAAAAAATCTAATATCTGTTAATTATTGAAATTATTCACTTTTTTAATTGTGTTTAATTCCATTTCTAAATCAACACAAATAGGGTTGAGAACGGATACATAAATTTAACACATATTAAACCAATCCGTTATTTGAGTGCTTATATCAATGGTTTACTATTGGGATATTTGATGGAAACAATGGACATCAGAAGACTTTATGAAAATCCATTGACTAAAAGAATAGTTAAAATATTGATAACAATTCTGTTCATTACAACAATAATAGGAGTTATTAATGAAATAGTCTCCGATCGCAAGCTATTCATCGCTGCATTTGAAGCCAGTATTTTTGATCCAATATATTCACTATTGATTTGCTATTTTATTATTTATTTAATTTCATTTAAATCGACTATAAGTACATTTTTATCGTCATATTATTGGCAATTACTTCGTTCCTCACTATTGGTCTCGTATTTAATTCATCCAATTTTGTTGCTCTTATTGATTGAGACAAATATGCAATTAATAGGAAACCCGTTAACAGTATCCGATTTTATGATAAATACATTTTCAAATACTATCACATTATATATAATATCAATTTTAATAACAATTACAGTTTATTTGCCAATTTGTAATCTACAAATATTATCGATGAATTTTATTTATAATTTAATCAAGAAATTTACTGTTTTGAAAATTAATTAATTTGATTAATATTATTGTAAATTTTTAAAACTGTAAAATTCAATTGTATTTTCAATTTATTTAATAATTCAAAATTAAATTATAATATTAAAGATGAATTGAAAAATTCAAATTTGAATAATACTTCTGTTGTTTATCGTAATAACAAGTTTTGTTTTTCATATCACATAAACCGTAAGTTTATTTAATAGATTCTATTGAATATTTTCATGAAATATTTTGCAAAATTCAATTTAAGCTTTTTGTGATTTTATTAGTATTTTAGAAGATTTTAATAATAATTGTATTTTTGAACAACAATTTACTTTTAAGAGATGCTAGTGTTATAAGAATTGTCTAATTTGTACAGTGATATTTTTAAATATTGAGACTATGTTTGCATATTGAGGGGGCATTAAGGTTTACCCGGAAACCATAATTCATTTGCTGTTTGCCGATGATTTGATATTCATTGGCAGATTTGATTTGAGTCCTGATTTGATATGAAGTGTGCCTACAGTTGATAAACAATAGATTTGACAGATTGAGTGACTGCACTATATAAGTATCAGCACATGGAAGACTGACCCAAACGTCATATCTAACTCCTTCTCAATTCATTCTACAGGTAAGTGGAGCCACATTGACATAAGTAGAGAAATTTGAGTATTTCGGGTTCACATTCATGAGTGACGGGAAGACCGAAACTGAGATTCATATACATATCGCTAAAGAGAGCGCATTATTGGAAGAATTAAATCACAAAATTCTGCTTGAGTTGAGCATTGCTGCGAATAGACAGACCAAACGTCCAGTTTTCGACTGGATTGTCCAGTTTTTGAGTACTAACAGCATTGTCCAGTTAAGACATGGAACTGGACAGAGAAAAGTCCAATTTTAATTTTAAAGATTTTTATCGATTTATAAAAGTATAAGTCTGAATAAATTTCATAACAATAATGATTAATAATTTTGATCAGAATAGTATAGAAATTTATTATAGCTCTGTATTTATTTTAAATTCTAAGCATCTACAAGATTTTTCATTATTTAGATTAGTAAAATGAAACGTTTTGAAAACGATGATTAAATCCTATCTCAATTTTATCACAAAATCATCTAGTGCACTTAATATTTAAGTTGAGTTTTAAAGCGAATAAATATATAAGTTTTAACTTAATATAACGTAAGCTGAAATCTAAGGTCGACAAGAAGGTATAGCCTAAATACTATTCTGAGTTTGGGATTTTGTAAAATACCCTTGGCTTTTGAGCAGAGACAGAATTCTTTTATTTTACCTTATTACCTCTTTGCATTCATCATATTTTGGTATTTGGTATACCCCCTGACAATTTGAGAAATTTTTATCAAAATACTCACTTCAATCAGATCAGACAAATCTTATCAAAATTATAAATGTTTAATTAAAAATAAAATACAATTTATAACAAAATCATGTGATCAAATGGAACATTAGATAAATATTTGTAAACCAATTTCAAAGAACTGTTCAACAATATGTGACCCAGCTCCAGCTATTTACCTAACATGAAGAATGAGTATATAACTTGATTTATTCTTTCGAAGACAGCTTTACAAATATATATCTATTGTTCCATTTGATCACATTTTATGCGATTTTTCCAAAGATTACACCCAAAAAATCCACTGAAATACCCCCATTTGCCTCTAATTTTTTTAGATTTTACATTATATTTAATACATAATAGAATGTAATTGATCATATCGTGATTGAGAATATCCGTTTTAAAGATATACCTACTAAGTATTATACGTTAGAGGTGATAATTCACTAATTATTGGTATATATTATAACAAAAGACGAATTACTTAGAATATTAGAAATCGACAGTAAAAATACAATCATAACTAATAGTTCAATATTAAATATATTGAATGCATTAATAATTATGAGTTTTAAAAAATATTGTTTAAATAATGAAATAGTTATTACAGGCATTAGTGGAAAATATCCGGAATCACCAAATATCGATGTATTTGCCGAAAATCTTTTTAATCATAAAGATATGGTTACTATTGATGAGAGACGATGGCCCCTGGCTATTTATGAGGGGAAGTTTGGATGTGGAAAATTGGTGGACTTAAACAAATTTGATTCGGAATTCTTTAATACTGACAAAAATGAGGCGGAATTTATGGCCCCACAGATTAGAATATTGTTGGAAATAATTTATGAAGCGATTTGGGATTCGGGTAATGAACCGAAACTATTAAGTAATACGAGAACCGGAGTATTCATTGGTCAATATTTTAGGGATGATTTCAAACCATATTCTCTAATCAATAAAACATCAGATTATATCCAATATTTCGCACAAATTATTTCATATAAATTCAATTTCACCGGCCCTGCAATGGTTGTGGACTCTGCCTGTGCTTCCAGTTTAAGTGCACTCAATGAAGCAGTTCTGGCCCTAAGGAATGACAGATGCGATAATGCAATTGTGGCCGGAATTAATCTGGCATTAGATCCAATTATTTTAATGCAATTCCAACAATTAAATATGTTATCCCCGGATGGAAAGTGCAAGTGTTTGGATGAATCGGCCAATGGTTATGCAAAAGGAGAGGCATGTGTTGCCATACTTTTACAGAAGAAATCAATTGCTAAACGTATATACGCCACAATAATCCACATAAAGTCAAATAACGACGGATATGATGAAATGGGTATTACATACCCGAACTGGAAAGCACAGAGCGATGTAATAAAGGTGACTTATGAAGAGAGTGGTGTAAACCGAAACGATGTTCATTATGTTGAGGCTCATTGCACGGGTACACAGGCTGGAGATCTTATGGAAATGAGATCTATTAGTGATGCCATGTGTTCGGGTATGTATTTAATTGCTAATAGATTTTTGCTTTATATAATTTTAATGAAAATTAATTTGGTATTGCATTGAAAAAATTGTATTTTAATTTATTTAATTAGTCTAGTCACTTTTACACTTCATATATATGTTGATTTTTCATAATAATATTTTACTAATATTACAAATGACGCAAAGCATTCGGACACTAAGCCTACTCCGAGAGGTACAAATGGCGTTCATGAAAATGAATGAATGAATGAATGAATGAATGAATGAATGAATGAATGAATGAATGAATGAATATTATAAATAGTATAATACATGGAAGGATATAGCCTAAATACCTCACGTGAATAAGATTTTATAAATACTCCCTAACATTTGCGCCTCAGGTAAATTTTTTTATTCTTAACTTACAATTCTATTATCCACCCGTTGCATTTTTTATATTTTAGGATATTGAATGCTCCTTCTATTATTTTCAGAAAATTTTCCAAAAATAAACTAAACTATATGTTCCCTAATTCGGATGAAATTGGTTAAATTTGATATACGATCTATAAGATAATAATAATAATTAAATATCTGCCCATTAGAGCTATTAAATTCAATTACCATAAAGTAATATATTTAGAATAAAAATATAGATTTATTTTATTTAGACTGTTTCATTTATAATTTAATGTAGAATGATATAGCTGAATAAATTGTATTTCCTCGAGTTGGCAATTGTGGCAAAGTTAACTTGCTTCTATTTTAAAATTTGACAGAATTCTTAAAAAATCAGTTCAAACATAATGATCGAAATATTAAGTTTAAAGAGAAAGCTATTATTTAATTTAATTGATTTTAATATTTAATCATTTGATTTTTTAAAATAAGACGATAGAAAATGTCCACTACTTATCGGTGCAATCAAGTCAAACATGGGTCACACAGAAGCGGCTGCAGGACTCTGTGCTATAAGTAAAGTAATTATATCACTTGAAAATGAATGCATTCCCGCAAACATTCACTTCAATAAACCCAATCCAAAGATCGAGGGATTAATGAATGGAATATTGAAACCAATCACAGAAAACACACCATTTAGTGGTGATTTGGTTGGAATCAATAGTTTTGGTTACGGGGGCTCTAATGTGCACTTAATTATCAAATCACCGAAAATCAAGTCATCGATTGATAACAATCTAATTGTGGATAGAATTCCGCGTTTAATACAAATGTGCGGAAGGAATGAGAATTCAGTCAATTATTTCTTTGAATCACTTCTGAAAACTCCGAACAAAATAACGAGAGATTTATTATCGCTTATTAACGACATCTCAAAGACCTCTCCGTTTCCATCGAATACAGGCTATAATGGAATGACTGCCAGAGGTTTTGCATTAATAGAGAATAATTTGGAGGAAAATATCAAAGAAAATGATTTTAATGTAAAAACAATTTCCACAATGAATAGAGAGATTTGGTTTGTAATGACAGGACTGGGAACTCAATGGACAGCAATGGCTAAGGATTTGATTAATATAGAGATAATTAGAAATTCAATCTTTAAATCGCGTGAAATATTAAAAAAATATTCAATAGATTTATGGGATCTTCTGATATATGATAAGCAGAATATATGCGATTCAATGATGAATTCAAACCTAACTATAACTGCAATACAAATAGCATTAATTGATTTACTCAAAGAACTCAATATAAAACCCAATGGAATAGTAGGTCACTCTATGGGCGAATGGTTATGCGCTTATGCCGACCAATGTATCAGTGCTGAGGAGTTACTGGAATTGTTCTATTGGGGAAATAAGACGATTATAGATAACCTCAAACCTAAAGGAGCGATGGCTGCAATTGGTTTAGGAGTAAATGAATTAATACCTATTTTACCGCCCAATGTATACATCGCTTGTGATAATTCAAACAATTCGGTGACAATCGGTGGCGAATACAAAGCCGTCGAAGAATTCGTTAAATCACTTAAAGATAGGAATGTCTTCACCGCTAATATCCAGAGCTGTGGATATGCTTTTCACACACCACTAATGTATTCAATTAGAGAACAATTAACAGCAAAACTGAAAACAATTGTTCCGGAAATCAGAAAAACATCTTCTCTTTGGATAAGTAGTCAAACCTCTAATACCATTGAATACATTTCTGCCGATTATTTTGTGGATAATCTTCTAAATCCCTGTCTATTCAAAGACGCACTCAAACGGATCCCTAAGAATGCAATCGTTGTTGAGGTCTCTCCGCATAATATGTTTAGATCTATAATAACACAAAGTTTAGGACCGAATATATCATACATTCCTCTAATGAATAAATATAAGAATACCTTAAATCTATTGCTTTCGAGTGTCGGAACTCTATATACACTGGGATTGAATCCAATGATAGAAATACTGTATCCCAAAGTCGTATATCCCGTCTCTAATGGCACTCGTATGTTGTCTTCACTAATCAAATGGAATCATACTGTTAACTGGGCTTTAAATAAATATCCGGAATATTTTAATATTCTGAAGAAAAGTGCTATAAAATATAAAATTAATTTAATGGCAAGTTCAATTTTAAATATAATAACATTAAAAACATATCAATATTCATTCTTAAAGTTAAGATATTAGTGTTAAAATTTTGCCCCAGAAATAGAAGAGGGCAGAATTATTTGCTTTCCCTTATAATTATTAAATATATTTATATATATATTTTTTTAGGACAAACATCAGACATATATTAGTGACCATAGAATTGATGGCAAATGTCTATTTCCAGTCACTGGTTATCTCATGATTGTATGGAAACAATTGGCCGATTATTATAATCGTAAAACAACTGAAATGGCTGTTGAATTCAAAGACATTGTTCTGCACAGGACTACAGTGGTGTCCAATGAGGAGGAAATTGAATTTGATTGCAGTTTCGATGAAATGAGTAATCGATTTGAGATAACCGAAAGCGGATCTCTTGTCGTCAGCGGAGGAATAATACAATTGACTGAACGAAATTCACTCAAATATATGGATATTTTGAATGAAAGTGTATTCGAAGGAAGTTTAGGAAATGATATTCAATTGAAATCTGAGGATATTTACAAAGCATTGAGACTCAGAGGCTATGATTACGGCAAACAATTCCAATGTATTAATCAATGCTATTGTGATAATAGAGTAGTTAAGGCAAGCATTGATTGGAGAGACAATTGGGTGACATTTGCAGACAATTTGCTACAAATTGGGATAATTAGTAAGAAATCAAAGGGACTGTACATTCCTGTTCGCATTGATATATTAAGAATTAATCCTCAGATGTTTTTGTATGAGACAAAAGATTTGAGAGAAAATTCGTCCATTGATGCAGTCTTTGATAGAAATTTAGATATTTGTGTTACAAAAGGATTGGAATATAAAGGCATTGAATGGAATTTAATTGACAGAGACTTGAATTCACAAAAACCTTTAATAGGTTTCTATGGATTTGTTCCGTATATTAACCGTCACTTTGTATACAATAATCAAAACGATTTAATAGAATATAA
>JAQFXN010000919.1:0-17765 GCA_034693365.1 Liacarus xylariae
TGCTCTTCTTTTTGTCCGACTGTTTAGTGTCTTTAGATGTAAACCAATCGGCTATTGTCTGCTTCCATGACTTTGGATTCTCTTTTGTCTTCTTCTTCTTCTTCTTCTTCTGTTTGTCTTTCTTAAGACATTCGAATGGAAAACAATCAAAAAATATATTTCCGTTACTTTTCTTCTTCTTCTTATTCAATGTTTTATCCGATGGAAGGGATGACTTATAAGTGGTGTCCACATCAGATCCGGGGGTCGATCCATCACTAGATGTGGACGAGGGGTTGGTTTTACAACGATTACTAAACATTTATTCAATTCTATCACAAACTGATTACTTAACGATCAAATAATAAGAGTTTTGATGAGAAAACTTTGTATTATTTGTTGATAATTAAGAGTTTTGTGGTAGAGGTTTGAAAAGTGATGTGAAGTTTGTATTAATCGCTGACCGAAGAAAAAATTTGCAAAATTTCTAAACTATTATTGTTTGAAAAATTTTAACGAATTTCTAAAAAACCCAAATCTATTGTTTAATAAAGTTATTTGACTAACATTTGCAATAACTTTATTAGAACATAGAAATAGATTATTGTAGACATAGTAATTATTTTATATAGTGCTGCCCAATAGGGGTTATAGGTTACTGATAAGAGCCTCAAAAACACATTGTATTAATCGCTGGCCGAAGAAAACAATTTGAAAAATTTCTAAACTATTATTGTTTGAAAAGTTTTATTAATTAAAAACACTAATGTATTGATTCTCAGAATTATTTGACAAAGAGTTGCAATAATTTCATAATTAATCCTAAACCATATCCAAGAGCTGCCCAAAGACCTGAAAGTCAAGGGAGGGTAAAAAGTGTACTGATAAGGGTGTCAGTATCACAGGGTGTGTAGAGGTGTTATTGTTCATCAATCAAATTCTCGCAGAATTTAATTTAAAGAGACCTAATTTAACAGAATTTTATCCAATTCTGCAAGAATTTAAGAGTTTGACACAATTCAACCAAATTATTATTTTACAGGGGGTAAAGAGTATTTATTTTACTCAAAATCCCTGGTGTGTTGTTTTATAGACTTATTTGAGACGAGTTGTCGACCTATTTTAAGCTGATTTCATAAAATTCATTATTAAGAGGGTTTCCATAATTAATTAGGAATAATTTCACAATTAAGACATCAATAGATTTTCAATAATATTAAGCAACACTAAAAAAATTGTATTTATTTTATTCAGAATTTTATGGAATATTAGAATAAATTAGATTTCATTCCTATTTTGTAATAAATTTTCATAAATTCTGTCAATTGTTTTGCTGTTTCTTCTCAATGATTCCACTATTGCTGTCATTTCATTGATTTTCTTCCGAATTGTATTTTGCAATTCATTATTCTGTTGAACATTACTTCCGTTTCCGTTCTCTTCTTGTCTTTGATTCTAATTTTGATTGACATTTACTTGACTTCCACTCCCATTCTGTCCGTTATGTTTATTCTCTGTCCGTCTATTGTTTGATTGGACGACAATATTCTGGTTGTCATTTCCGCGGTTTAACCGAATTCTGAGCACTTGCTGTTCGATTGTTGTCCGAATAGTTCTGATGACCTGATGATTGCCTTCCATACTTTGCTCTGTGTTGGCCATAGTTTCCATGTGTAGACCAAAATTCCAAAAATAGTTTTTTATGTCAAAATAAATTCTGTTTTCAGTATTTTTCTCAAATAAATAAATAAAACAAGTTTTTAGCTCCTATTCATTTAGGTATTGGTGATTATATGCAACAATGGTCTATAATTAATTAACTGAATGGAAGGGCGGAAACGACATTTGAATTGTTGGACTATTTCATACATAATTATATCTAAATTAATAACAATTTGAAATCTATGCGCAAACAGTATTGAATTTATTCTAAATTACAGTGTATTCTAAATACTGAATCGACAGATGCAAACATTTAAAGTCAAAAATAGTAACACAAGTAAACTAATAGTGGCTGTGGTCTAGTGGTTAAGTCGCTGGGCATTTAACCCGGAGATGTCAGGTTCAATTCATGGTCGAGTCACTTTTGGTTTATTTGTGTTAATTAAATATTTATCACATCTAAAATATATTTATATAGACTTTTCTCTAAGAAAATGAGTGAAATTTTAAAAATCTAAAAGTATTGAATTTAATTTACTCTAAAAGCTATTGGATTTTCAATACTATAAAAAATATTCCAATGGATAATAATAAGTGTGCGCGCAGTACCTTTGGGAAAGGGTATTACATGCTATTGGTTTTGTTTTATCTAGGGATGGCCAAAGACCTCGAAGTCAGAGGGTATAGGGGTGACTAAGTTCTGTTATTTTTCCATTAATTTTGACAGAATTTCACAGAATATTCTTCAAAAAGGGCTCATTCGGCATCGTCTTCTTAAAATTTCATGGAGGGGGGGGGGAGTCCTCATTTTTTCTTCATCACAAGGAGACATTTTGGCTATACATCCCCTCCCCCATTGCCCATCCCTAATTTTATCTATATTTTAAATAAATTAATTTGTTAAAAAACAATATTTATATAAATCTTAAGACTCTATGTATTCATTGAAAGCGAATTCTTTAACCATTTAATCGATGGAATAATTTAAGTCAAAATTTCAAATTTGATAACCGAATGAAACAATATATTTATTTTAAAAATAACTTTATTATACAATCGTTAAAGAGTTGATACAAATGGACGGAAATAATAGCTTTGGATTACAAAACAAATTTTGATCTCATATTACATTAAAAATAGTCTATAAGTAGTTTCAAAGCAAAATTCTATTCGAAAATCCCTTAACAAGTCTTTTGTGGTTCCGAAGTATGCGTTTAAAGAACAGTCATCACAGTCTCAATACATAATACAATTGTTTAAAAACACTTTTGTAACCAAATTCTCCAAAGTTTTTCTCATTTGATTGAATAAACTTTGCATTTATTGTGTGAATTGATTTCTATTTTAAAAAAATTGCCTTAAATTTAAAATTAATACAAATTTGTCACAACAAATATAATTATAATAAAATTGTTTCAAACTTTGAAAGTCTTCAATAAAACAGCAAAAAATAATAATAATTAATAATATAATGACTTTTTATGAAAAATATATATTTTAATAAACATTTTTTTTATAAAAACTTTTTTGTTTCTTAAGATTTGTTTTGAAAAGTTATAATGAATTTTACACAAATATGTAATGATATGAATAACTGACACAAAATAATCTAAAATATAATAAAATATAATAATAATTAATAAATTGTTCGCTAAAAACATATTATTTTCTTGTGTTTAATAATAAGTAATGATTGCATTCCTGTTTCCATCGAATCTATCATTTAATCAGTTGTTTAATTGATTGATATTTAAGTAAAGAATAGAAATTATATTTTGTTTTCAACTGATTGTCCACTACTCAAGAGGTGGTAATCATCGTCAGAGAGTCTACAGAATTACTGTTCGTGTTGTGTTCTAAAGGACTGCTTCCGTCATAAGTGGTTTCGATTTCGCGCTGGGCTTTAGATATCTTGACCTTGGATTTGGGTGAGTCCTGCTGTCCCGCTTCCATCGCAAACATTTTCATCTTCTCCTGAAAACTCAGTTTCTCGGGTTTGACATTCGGGTCCATAAGTCGATTTTGATTCGTTCGCTTCTTCTCGGCTTCGATTCGCTGTCGCGGATCGTTATAAACCTCTTGAGCGCCAATAACTCCGGGAGTATTGCCGCTGACATAAGAATTATTGCCCAGAACTTCGTCGATGTCTTGTAGTGTAAAACTACTATTGTTCTGATTGTTAGAGGCGTCCGATTCCAAGTGTTCTTCTGACTCGTCATTCAATGGATCCGCTGGACTGTCATTCCAGGAGACCTTTTTTGGCGTGTGATTCGAATTCGAGTGTTGGGCTATCGGTTCGCTTATGTCTCCATTACGTAGAGCTGAAGGATATTTCGATGAGTTATCGAGTGTTAAATTGTCTGTCGGTTCGGGCAATGACTGGTACGCCGAAGATGTCGTCATAAGTAAGCGATCGAGTCTTTGTGGCGCTTCCAGAGGTGGCGGCGATTTGGGTAATGGCGGCGGTATTTCATTGGATGTGTTCATCAATTGATTGTTCATCTTTTGATAGCCTCGATATCTAAGGTCTTCGTCCTTAAGAGAAGTGAAATAATGTTTAATTCATTTCAACAAAATATTTAAATAATTTCTATAATACTTGTCGTCGTTTGGCTTCGCGTAATAGTCTCTCCTCTGCCATCTGCGCCGCTTCCAGTTCCTGATGGCGTCGGTTCTCTTCAAGTCTCAACTGTTTGAGTCTCTCTTCCTGTTCTTCTAATTGATTATTATTAATGGCATTGTTTTGTGTTCTTTTAGCCCATTCTTCGAGATTTGGTCTGAAGTTTTGCTGCTGTTGTTTGAATTGTATCTCTCTTTCTATCCTTCTCTGTCGCGTCCTCTCGATGTCCTGTTTCATAGTCAATATCCTTTCCCTTTGGTCCGCTCTGTCCAGTACTTCATCGTCCTCTTCATACTCCTCTTCGCCGCCAATTTCTTCGGCTCTTCTCTGGAATTCTTTGTCAAGAATTAATTTTCGGAGCCGTTCGTCGTGTTTAGCCGTCCGATAGGGAAGTGATTCCAAATATTTTATTTCTTCATCTCTCGAACGCTTCGATTCTTCGATTCTCTGTTGAATCGCCTGAAGAAATAAATGAAATGAAAACAAATAAAGTATTAAATATTAAGTGCTTTTAAGAAATTATTCAAAACTAGAATTCAGGAAATGAATGCAAACTAAAGCTTAAGATAAATGCATTAAAAAGAATATTAAGAGTTCATACAATTCAATGAAACGAATGATTTATTAAAGAATGAATTGAATTATGGGTTTATGTTTTGCTGAAATTCCTTTTGAGTTGTTTTGTAAGCAAAAAGTGATAAAAAAGATAAATATTTAAAATATATGTTATTTTCATATATAAAGAAAAAGTTGTGAATACTGTAGAATTGACATAAAAATTAATTACTCTTTCTTTTTCCTCCCTTTCCCAGGGAGAGGGACTGACAACACCCGAATGACTTTTACGCAAATCTGAATTATTAATGACTCGATTATTATTCATTGCGTCAGTGAATGGCGTCTTCTTAGAGCCATTATTCGGCGAACGTAAAGGTTCTGATTGTCGGGATGGGGGGTAACCAGAAGGACCGTAACGGTAGCTGACAGTGGGCGGGGGTGGGTTTGCTTGCTGTTGAGGTATGTTGTCATGCGGTTCGCGATAAGAGTTACGCATAAATGAGTTTTGGCCGTAATTTGATAGCAATTGGACAGCCGTTGGTCTCGGTTTGGGTGCGGGCGCTGGCGGAGGAGGCATTCGGAGATGTGATCCGCCATTCATTCCCATTTGTTGCTGTGGATAATATTGTGGCCGTTGAGGCCATTGGCCATTAGGGGCCGCACCGCGAATCGCTGGACCCATCTGTGGTCCTCCCGATTGCATCCTTTCCTCTCTTCTCTTCAACTCTTCCCTCATCTCATCCATCTTCGCCTCCTGTCTCATGAGATCCCTTTGTCGGGGATCTATGAAAGGTGGCTGAGGGGGCGGATAGTTGCGGGAGGGGTAGTCCATTAGCTGTTGGGTGTCATTGAAGTCCTGTGATGTCTGACGAGAAGACATTTGCGAATTCAGATATTGTTGCGGATAATTAAACTGATCCGCAGATGACATCATATTCAGACCAATGGGCGGTCGGGGAGAGGTCGGAGTGCCGGGACTGTTGGCCATTTGGCCCATATATTGGTCGGGCTCTCGGGTTGATATGATTGCCGAAAGTGGTCTTGAATTTTGTTGTGGATTATAGTGTTGTCCATCGTTTTGAAGTGATGTGTGAGAGCTGTGAAGTATCCTTTGCGGCAATGAATTGGGCGACGGTTTCGATGTTTGTATTTGTGAAGCCGTCGGTTGTATTTGATATAACTGTATGTTCTGATAGTGACGTTCTTCGGGATAGAGTTGTTGTGACTGTGAAGAAGACATTCGATTTGTTTGTTGCGAATGAATACTCATTTGTGAATCAGGTCTGGAAGGGCTGTAGTTTCCGATTGTGTTATAGTTAGTAATCGAGTGATTCGACGCATAGTTTCGCGAATTATTTATGTTATCGTTCGGTAGTTTCAAGTGTTGGGAGTTATTGAAGTCCGACGAGGACTTGGGCATCGAATTGTACAGCGTATGAGGGCCTCCGACCGAATAGGGCGGCGGTATTTCGTTATTGGGTCGACGCTGTAGTAGTGTCGGCGGCTGACCACTAGGTGCTGATTGAAGCTGATTGTCGTCATTAAGTGTTGACACACTTCTGCTGCCTTGGATTCTGGGCTGTTGTGCCAGTTGTTGGGTACTTGCATTCATGTGATTCCTGTGCGCACGCATTTGTAGCTCCTGTTCGTGAGTTATTCCACTCGGAATATCGCGTTCACTCATTCGTCGCGAATTACTATAACCTATAGGAGCGAAGAAGTGGAACAACACTTTTAGTAAAATAAATAGTCAGAAATGAAAACGAAAAACAATAAAATCAATAATAAATGATATTTTAATTAATTTATCGGAAGAAACAAAAAGAAATACACAAACGGTTGGATAAAAAATAAAAATCAAAAATCATGCAAAACATTAGTGAAAAAAATCACGAAATCGTAGAAAATAAATGATTTAAGCATTAAAACAGTGAAGAAATGAAATAAAAATAATAAAAGTTTTGGAAAAGTGTCTGAAAAATAAAAAAATAAATATAATTGCAATTATTGAATGAATGAATGAATAGTAATATAAAGTTAATTAAGAGATACCAGAATTGGAAGTTATAGTTTGAGAATTTAGTGAACTATTGCCAGAATTGGTAAGACATGAAAGACAGTTACACTTTGCGAGTGATATTTGATTAATTGCATTCTGTAATAACTGTTTGCCAATCAATTCATTTGATTTCAATTTAAGAGAATTTGCATAACATTTGCTGATTTGTTGGCAAATAATACAGTTATTGTATATATCATTACAGACGGAACAACAGGAACAAATTGAATTGGGGTTAGAATTCAATGATTCATCACTTCTGCATTTGAACAATACATTTGGCATTTGTTTAACACTAGAAGTCTTGTTATTATAACTGTTTATACTTGGCTTTGGTTTATCGCACAGACAGTTGTTCTGTTCTATAGACTTATTATTATTAGTAATAATCAAAGAACTCGATTGAGGTATTGTTCGTTTGATAGATGAAGAACTGGTTTGAGATTTCAATTTGAATTGAAGTAATTTTTGTGAAAATAAAGCACTTTTTAGATATGTTAACGGATTAGAAGTGGAGTTCGTTTTCTTAGTATTTTTAGATTCCGTGACCTTTAGTTTAGATCTGATCGAAGACCGATCTAAGGTCTGTACCGATTCCCAATGTTTTGATTCAATTAAAGAACTTTTTGTTGATTTATTTGTAGACATTTGGGGCACAAATGAAGTATTGAAAATATTTGACGCACAAATACTTGTATCAGCTTTTTGTTCATTTGCATCGTTAAAACTGATTGAATCAAAACTCGCAGAGCTTTTAAGCGGTTTGTTCTCAACACAAGATTTATTAGTACTAATAAAATGCTTAGAAGTTTGAGTTAATGGAGTCGAAGACACTATTGTATGTCAGAATAGAAATACAGATACAGTAATAGATTGCATAACAAATATTCAATTAATAGAAAATGAGTTTTGAAAAAGAGAACAAATTATATAACTATTACTTAAACTGTTTGAGGGATAAGAGATTTGAGAGAAAAATATTGGTTATTCAATAGATTAGTGAATAAAAGAGCAAAAAACGTGATTTGAAAAGAGAAAATCCGGATTTAATAGGCTATACCTCTTGGTATTGATGGTGAGGGCTGTGTCAGAATGCCTGCTAAGCCATGATATATCGCTCCCTGTTTGGCCACCTCTAGTGTTACTATTGGCCCGGTTTGGGTCATTAATTCAGCGGCACGTTCTTGGGTTATACCGATCAGAGAATGTCCGTCAACTTTAATGAGTTGATCGCCAGCTATAAGGCGTCCGTCCTTTCGATTAAATGGGTTTTAATTAAAATAATTTTTTAAGAATTAATTATTATTTAATAGATTTGAAGAAAAACTTTTCCACTTACCATATCAGCTGCTCCTCCCTTCACCACTGACTTAATATAGATGCCTAGTCTGTCCTGATTAACACCCGGACGGGTAGGTCTGGCGGCCACTATACTCAGACCCATTCCGTTATTGCTTTTCTGTAGTTTTAATATCTGTACTTCAGGCTCATTGAAATGCGGGGCCGAAGACAACCGACCGGATTGTGTGGACATTTGCTGCTGTAGTGGCTGTGGGTGTGATGGCTGTTGTGGTGCCTGAGTCATCAACAAAGAAGAACTCATTGGCATTTGTGCTGAAGAAGTATGTATTTGGGGAACAGAATCCATAGCCGATTCTGGTCCTGTGTTTTGCTGCATATCTTTAGGGGCTTTAGGGCTGTCCTGAGTCGAAAGCATATATATAGTCCAAAACCCAGAAGAGGTCGGTTGGATAGTGAGCTGACACAACCCCGAATGCACTAATGGCTGCACAAATTCTACTAAACCGGTGGGAATACCGCGCACGACATCACATGAATAGCCGTCTTCGGGCAAAAGGAACGGCAACTGCAAGTCCGGCTCTTCTTCGAGCCTAACCTCTCGGCCATCCTTTCTGGTCATCTCATCCGCATTATTCTCAGCCACTTTGACCACATTCTCAATGAGCTCTTGGGAAACGGGGTTCTCATTAACTGTTGGCTCATATCTCTCCAGAATATGTCTCAATTGTATTGAATTTATTTTAAAACATTTCGAACTAATATTATTTGTGTCTTCGGCTGTGCTTTTGGGGGATTGGAGTAGATGTGCGGTTTGGACTATACGGTTGAGATGACAATCAGCCGCTAACTCGAGGCCCTGTTTCTCTGCCCAGACCTCTATCTGAATGATGCGCTTTTTGAGCCTTAGGCCCCAAATACGAGTGCAATAATTGATTGGAGAGTCTGAACAACCGATGACTTTATTAAATAACCACATATTTATGAAGTGAAAGAGTTGTGAAAACAGTTGTATAGTTAGGGCGGCGTTCACTCGACAGCGACGCAGTAGACTCATGGCATTGGATAAGACGATCAATAGTTTAGATGTAGTGACCGACACATTGTCATCAATGCTGTCGTCGCAGTCATCCAGAAATGCCGGCAAAGCGTTCTGGAGTTCCGACTGTTGACACATAACAAGACTTCTGAAGGCCAACTGAACTCCTTCGGCCAGAATGTCCTGAGCGTCAAATGTGAATGCACTCAAATGCTTGTCCTGTTTCAGAAAGTGCAATAACTCGGACGAGTTGGCCAACCAAAAGGCCAGATATGAGGGCTCGCGATAGTGGGACTCAATTATCTGATGAATAAGATCTGCGACTTTGTTTGTGAATGCAGTCAATCGATGAGCCCTTTCTTCTGGTGTTATTTCAGGCTTGAAATGAGTCGACGCTCTGAATCTGACGCCCATATAGACTGTTGAGAGAAAAGATAACACAAAAGCATTTATTAGTCAGTAATTGAATCAAAGCGTAAAATCAATTAAACAATTTTGTTGTGCGAATCACTCACTCGTATAAGTGACCGATAGCTTGAATTGAACCCCATTTGGATCAATACGATTGATAATGTGGTTAAGCAGAGGGTCCTCTCGCTCTTCCCACAGCTCTAGAATAGCCGGGAGTATAGGATCCGATCCTTTTCTCAATGTATTCATATTGCTGTGAAACTGCTGTTGACTACTGTTCTCTCGTATTATCGACCCATTAGTAAGGAGTTGTCGCGGAATCGAACCATTCGTTTCGTCTGATTTCTTAGACATTCTTTCGTCTCTAGAAGTGGTAGAAGTCGTCTCCACATTCCCGTCCGCATCAAAGGTCGTCTCATAACTGCCCCGGGATTGTGGGGCCGCGAACTGCAGGTCATCCGGCATTTTTCTGAGACTTCCGTGCACTGAGTCTCTCATTAGTGTCGGCGATAACTGCCGGCGCTGGTCCTGAATCGGGTCAATAAACTTAAAGGTATGTATTTTCCCGAATCGCACCAGCATTTCATGTCTAAGTATTGTCGTTTCATAAATTCTGGTTCCGTTCACATAAGTCTCTGCATCTCTACTACTGGGAGTCACTGTCACTATGCCTTCGGTGTGGGCTATAACACAATGTCTCGCCTGAACGTTAGGGCCGTATAGTTGTAAGGATTGGCTGTGATTTGTAGAACTCGACCGTTCGCTCCCAACTTCGGTTACGTTTACATATAAATAATGTTTTTTAGGCATTCCTCGGGTTATTTCGCTTCCGTCCGGATTCGTTTCGAACAGATAGGGCAGTCTCTCCAGTGTCTCATCATATTTCGTATACCCGGCTTCCATTTCGCCCTTAATCTGTTTGGGTTTCTTCTTTCGTTTGCGCGGCTGATAGTCTGCGGGTCTTCTCCTTATGTGAAACGTGAGAACACCTCTGGATTTGTTGTGAGATTTCTCTAAAGTCAATGGAAAGTCGTCGTCGTCTAAGATATACTCTCTTCGGCCGTCGTTTACATTCACATCAGTCATAGGGTTTGCGTCGCCGTTGGCCACGGGAACTATGAGCTGAACCAAACAGTAATGGTTTGGGTCTTCTTTGTCTTTTCCATATTTGTCTAGTATTTCTTTGACCGCATGGGCGGCGGTGTCTCTGTCCGACAGCAGTATTGTCTTGTATGGCACATCTTGATTGATGGACTCACCGAATATGCGAAGAGTTCCGCCTAAACCACAATAAGATAGGGTTTCCGTTAAATCATTAATTATAGGCAAAAGATGTACCGTAACTATTGAGCATATATTATAGGCTTTATTGTTAAAACGTTTTAACCCAAAAATGATACAATTCAGTACAGGAGGATTCAAATTACCAGTTAATTTTGGTTAGAGTCGAAAAAGTGATAAATTCACCCAATATCGGGGGGAAATGTACTAAAAATTTATATAAACTTTCCTAATTCATATCGTTTACTTAACTAAGTTTAGGCTATGACAGGGCGTCAGACATAGCGTATTGAAGTGCATCAAATAGGGGTAATCAAGGGTAGGTTAGGTTAAACAATATGTTGGGTTTAGGTCATAATAATTCAGGTTATTTTTATGTCATTTCAGGAAATCAATAAAGGAGGTGAATTTTAATCTTTTTTTCCTGAAAAATGATCTTCTAATAAAAATTTAAAGATTTTAAAATTCGAGAATATTTATTCGGAAAAATCACCCCTTCATCATCTTCTCAAATGACCAGATTTTTAAGTCACAATTAGCTTAAATATTTGGTTCCGAATTCAATATCCGAAACCTCCAAAACCTGGTTATCCCTGGTATCAAAGTTATGAATAACTCTTGTATGAAATGCACTGTTTATACAATATTATAACAAATAAGCTTATAATACGACATCTGCTCTAATTGGAGCTCAAGTAAGCATAAGAATTGTGGCCCAAAAACAATTGTTTATAGGGATTATGTAAACCATGAGTACAGACCTGATTCAGCGCCTCCTTCTTGACTGAATTGCTGTAATTTCTTTTCCAACTTCTGTTGTCGTCTTCTCCTCATGACTGCCTCGGGATTCGATATGGAACGGGTGAAACTCGTTTCCGGCAGTTCTGTATATAGTTTTTCTGCTAAAGAGTCTTTAGATTTGTCTCCGCTTTCAGAAGATTTCAATTTTTCCATTTTTTCGCGCTTTTTTTGCTCTTTCTTTTCACGTTTAGACAGTTTTCGTTTGAATTTATTTCTATCGGTCGTTGTGTCCGCAAAACCCGGTAACTAATGGACAAAAATAATTCAAAATATAAGACAACAACAACTTATACAACGGAAACACACCTTTCAATAGATTAAGACTAGAATTCAAGTCAACAAATATGTTAAGAGAATATGTTTAGGAGAGACAGAAAATAATGAGCAGAAAAATTGAGATCAAAGCAGACAAGAAGTGTAGTGAAGAAGTGTTTGTGTGTTAACGCTCTCTAATTTGTTTGAGAGTCTGTTCTCAACTTACATATGTCTTTTCATTGAGTCTACGCAATAGGAACCTTCCCTCCCGGTCATCTTTGTGCCAATTGAGTTGAACCAAAAGAGGCATTTCTTCTTCGGATAACTTTCTCTCTTCTGTTGGCAAAAGGAAAACACATTTTTAAAAGAAAACACAATTTTTTTGTAATATCAGCGAAAACAGACACAAATAGAAGTGAAAGTAAGAAAATATTATGTCTTCACTCAGAATAGCACTGAATCTAATATTTTGGGATGAATTCGAAATTAAAGCTTCTCTTCTGTCTGCAGTGATAGCACTGGAAATGTCAACAACTTTAACAAATAAAGCGAATTACAAATAGATATTTGACTCCAAATGTTTGTTAGACTTAGTGTTTGAAGAGATGTTTGGAATCCATTCGACGACAAAACTATTTCATAGAGTGGACTGACTATGACTTGGGCTTTGATTCAATACATTTCTATCATTGCATTAGTAAACTAACACAGGGATAGAGATATTAAATTTGTTTTTTATTATTAAATAAAATAAGAAGAATAAACCAACACTTAAGGCCTTCACAATAGGATTTAAAGCAAAATTTTTATTTTTTATTTTCTTTGAACAAAATATATTTGAAATTTGGATCAAATATTGAATTATGAGCTGAAAATCGATCGGATTTTGACGAAAAAAAGAGTCAATGATTTGAACTTGTGTTCAATCAACTGAAAACTATTGTATTTTTTATATCCCAAGTAATTCTGTGTAACAGTCAATCTCAGAGAATATAAGTATTATATAAAAAAGTTTTATAAAAGCTTTTTTTGATTTAATAATTATATGGTTTCAAAGGTTTAGAAGAATTTCAAGAAAAAAAACTTTTCTGGAAATACAAAACATTAAAAATCATCTCTAAATCAAAGCTAATGTTAAGGATTTGGATGTTTTAGTGATAAATTGACCTCAAAAACGGAGATAATATGAATTTTGTAGTTCAATTGAATTCAATAGAAAAGAGAACTCAAGAAAAAAAAGCAAAACAAAAATTCTAATAATAAGTCTTTAAAACAACTTATAAATTATTGATTACATTATTATGAGATAATAAATAAATTCTATAAATATTAATCACTAAAAAAAATTGTGTTCAGACATAGGTTTTGGGGTTTGTTTTATAGGAATAATATTTAGGAATAAAATTTAGAAATAAATTATCACAAAAATTGATTATCGATTCAAATAAATAAATATTAGAAATAATATAAGAAATGCGAAGAAAAGATGATGTGATAAATGAATTTTGTGACCAATAAAATACCTCCGTTTTCGTGGATCTCATATAAGGCATATTCGGGCGCTGAGAGCATACGAATGTCGGGACGGAATTTCGTGATTAATGTCTCGATTACGTCTTTGGTGGAGGCAGTACTGGCCACTCGGATGCACTTCGTGGCCACTTTCTGACCCGCGTCTTGAAAATAGAATCGCATGACTCCATGGAATTCCAATAACTGTCAAAAAACAATATTAAAGTTAGATTGAAATTAATTGCTCTCAATATATATATAAATCATGTGATTATTGCCAAATCGGGTTCAATATTAATATTTATTCAACAAATTATCGGTTCATATATTTATTCAATCAATTATTTTCGGTTACATATATTGAGTTAAAATCAAGAGTTCGTGAGTTAAAAATCAATTGCTTTTGTTGTTTTTCTCTTCAAATAAGTCATATTTAAAAAAACAAAATAAAATTACTTTTGGTTTACGAAATAAATTTTTTAAAAACATTTGAATTTGATTTAATAGTAAAATAATGAAAAGCAATGTATGAGAAAAATCAATGATTCATGAAATGGATTGAGTGTTTGTATGGAATGGCAAGACTTGTTTAAACTAAGAAACGGTGTTTGAGTGCAAGGAATTCTATAGTTTCCGATGTCTTATATAAATAAGTGATATATTTATTTAAATTTATTGTTTGCGTTAGTGTTTAATGGGCTAACTATTGAGGGGTTCTTTAGCTCTTGGGCTATAGTTTTTGGACTTTAGTCGGAAATAGTAATAAATGTTAGACTAATTCAGTTAAGAGAGACTCCAAACTGTGAAACCAGGAGAACAAGTGGTTTGAAGTGAAAATTTTTGGTTCACTTATAGAGTTAAGGGGAGAGGAATAGGCATAACAACATTGAGAGCTAGTTTTAAATTACAGCATAACTAAACTACAGAAGAGAAACGATCCCAAAAGGAATGACTGTATAGAAGATCCAGTGAAGAGTGAGTGTTGGCTAAGTATAAAGTTCAGGGTATATGAGCTGAACATAAGTCAACAAATATCAGAAATACGAGAAACACGGAGTCAAAGAGTAATAATCCGTTTTAAACGTTCCGAAACCTAATGTCTGTGCAATGATTTGGTGCTAAAACAAAAAGAACAGTAATTTTCAAGTTCAGCAACAGAATTGAGTTAAATTCTGGGAACTATTGATAATCATAAGTGCAAAATACACACACAGTTTCATTCTATTTTAGATCATTTGGTGAATTTCCAAAAATGCCAGACTATATCCAAATGCATGATTGAGTCACTCCTCAGACGAGTCATATAATGTATGAGTTAATTGACATTATATTTCATTGGTATTGTACACAACATTGCATTTAAAAATACAGACAAAACTAAACTAACAGTTCAATGAATTTATATGAGAAAGACATTGACATTCATTCGGCAAAACAAATCAAATTAAATCAAATCAATTATAATCTTTAAAAAAAATGAAAACCAATTCCCAAACATATGAAATGCAATGAATGCACGAAAGAGTCAAAAGTTATAATATATACGATTGGATATACGGGGAGAGAGAGAGAGCATTCAATTTGGGTTAAATCTCATAATTAGTTTATAGTATAGAACTTAACATGGTAAGAAAAAATGCGTTTTGTATTAACATAATTACAGCTCTCAATCCCTGAGTTGAGTCTATTTTTTTGTAAAAGGAATTAATGCCTTAAAGGCAATTGAATTCCTTTCATATCAAACATACAAAACATTAGAATTTGAAAAAAATGAATATATTCTTAGTATTTATATAAAAGCTATGAAATACTTGTTTGCAATAGTAATTTCTATGTTGTTGTTGTGCTGTTTGTAATTTCAATTATTAATCCATTTATTCCTAAACACAAATTCATAGCATTTATGCATTGCGTTAAATAATTAGTGTCTAAACCTATTATTAAACTGTTATGAATGACCGCAACTATTATTTAATGCATTTATACATAATTTAATCGACAATAGTATTAAATATAGCTTTAATTGCTATAAATGTCTACAAAATAATAATCATTTAAAGCTATGAACTCTTCAATTCTTAATAAAAAAAATACGACCCAATTATTGATTATGAAATACAGTTTAAGAAAAACAATTTGTTTGAACTAAAAAAGTTTTAATAAAACTAAACAGAAATCTAAATAAAGACAAATTAAAATAATTTCTTCATTCAATTAACTCTCATCTCATTATAAAACTTTAAAAAAAACTTTTAAAATAGAAAATTAATCTTTAAGTATATAATTAAAGCAACTATAATAAAATTAAAATAAACCTAAAAAATTAAATAATAAAAAAAGAGACTTTAATGAAATGTTTATTTTGAAATCATTAGCAAAAGTAGTTTTTCATAACCAAACATATAATCTTATAATTAGGTTCTTTCCACTAAAAATATTCATAAAAACTAGAAATATTTATATTCATTTTAAAATATTTATATAAATTGATTGATCAAAACCTTTTATGCAATCGATTAAATGTAAAGATAAAGAGAAAAAATTTTATAAAAATAAATAACACATTAAATTAAGAAGAAAAATCACATTAAATAATAATAAATACAAGAAAATACTTTTGGGGCAATGCTTTCAGATATCGGTTTTGTTGGAATAATAGGTTATAGAGAATCAGGAAATTATCAAAACTTAAGTAGATTTTTATTAATAATTAAATGCGGGTTAACTAAAACACATACACAAAAAATAACATATCATTTGATTCAATTTGATTCATCATTTTTTAAATTTAATTTATATAAATGTGAAACAACACTCGCATTAATCATAAAAAATAAATTAAGAATAAAATGTCAAAAGCATAGGAAAAAATATTATTAAATTATAAAAGAAGTACAAAATAGAAATAAAATTACATACAATAATATTTTCTACAATACATTTTTTACTCCTTTCACAAAACTAAATATATTTATGTTATATAACTATAGATTATATTTAAATTGTAACCCAATTATTGTAGAAATGATTGTTTGAAAAGAATATTTTTTTATAAAATTCAAGAAATAAGAAAGAAAAGCATAAAAAAGAACCATTTTAGTGCAAATTGCATGAAATATATAATTCAATTAATTTTATTGAGAAATATCACTTCAATTGTTTTAAATTAGAACGAAATATCATGTTTTAGCAGAATTTCAGACATAATTTATTAAAATATCAATAGTTATACAAAAATAACTTCAAGAAAAATGACTATTTCATACAATCTTTATCAATTTTCTGCAAGCATGCTTATATTTAAGTTTTAAACTAAAACAATAAATCAAATTCTGTTCCTGGATTATTGCCATTTCTTAAATTACTTTTAAAAAACCACCAAGTTAAAATTCCATATTCAAAATTCCATCCATATTAAAATTACGTCTAATATCTCTAAAAGAATCTTAGAATTAATGCTATATAAGCTGACATAACTAAAAATAAGTGTTAAGTTAATATTTTAGAAACAACAAGTCAAATTGAATAAAATGTCAAAAGTATAGAAAAAAAAGTAAATTGAATTTGAAAACAATAGCTTTTGTAAATGAGAAAATAAGGGATCGTTTAAATATTTGCACTTAAAATAAATATTTTTACATTTATTCATACATACTGTAATTATATTCTTGCTTATTTATTCTATTTATAATTATACAATTATTTATATTATACAGTATATTAACCATGTATATTTGTTTAGTCTCTTCAATAAAATTAATTCGAATATATTCTACCTGAGAGCTTGAAGGTTATGAGCAAGTTAAAATTACTTTAAATAAGCCTAATATTGTTCTGTTATAGAAACGTCATAATGAGTTTGACAAAAATTAATATATTCTAAATGTTAAGAAATGTCTTTCATTGAAGGACATAATAATCTAATTTATAGTTTCTTCTAAATACATAAACAAGCACATAAAAATGATAGCAATTCTGTGACGAAACAGTTATTTCCTGTGGGGCATATTTAAATCAAGTGAATAGAAGATACATTAAATAGAAATCAAATATATAAATCAAATGCAGATAGATAATTAATCAGAGACATTTCATTATCTTAGTTCAAATACTTAATTAGACAATATTTATAATTTATTTTCACGAGAAAAATATGTGCGTTTGGGGGCTGAATGTCATTAATGTAATAGACTTTTTATACAGTCGCGGATTATTTTAAATTGGACACGATATCCATCCTGTTTTCACTTGTCCATATATTGTTAATCAATAATGTTTTATTTTTAAAT
>JAQFXN010000920.1:0-17757 GCA_034693365.1 Liacarus xylariae
GATTATACCACAGCCCACCCATCCCGATCACCCAAACACATCTTCTTTAATAGTCACGATATGATTATCTCCCAGCCCACCCATCCCGATCACCCAAACACATCTTCTTTATAGATAATTACCGCCCTTCCCGTTTTTTATTACTCGAATAATATATAATAAAGTAAATATTAAAAACAACTCTAGTCAACTTAATGTGTAGTTGTTGGACAATTTCTGATTATTTGTTGTTAAAAACTAAATATTTTTCATTAGCCTTACATTTTGGAATAAAAATCTTGAAGAAATTTATAAGATTTGAATTTTATTTATTTGAACTTTATAATAAATCTGTTAATTTTCATTATAATATTATATGATTTAATTGATGTTTTAAATTATCCAAAAAATAGTTTTATAATAACGTTTATTTAAAGCACTAAATATTTATTATTCAAATGAATTGCCTGTTTTGTGTCGATTTAAATCACATATGTTCACAATAATTTTTGTAATTAATTATAAAGAAATATAATTTATAAAAATGACAATTATTTTGAACAATGAATTGAAACCACAATAATATAGAGAAGAATATAATAAAGAGAGAGAGAGAGAGAACCCGAATGTTTTGACGCGTTTTCTTATTAAGTGGTTTGAAACAAGTTTTCTGGATTAGCTATTTCTACATTATTTTTTGGATTAAAAAATTAAATAACTCCACATTAAGTTAAAAATATCTTTAATTAATTTGATATTTGAAACAATCAATTGCTTTCAATTATCATCAAATGCTATAAACAATGTTTTCGCTAATTTAAATAGTGTTACAAAAAAATAACAATTAATGAAAACCAGGCTTTAGCTGATTTACTAGTTTCAAAATAAAATTCAACTCATTTTATGTCCGCAACTGTATATGTATTCTGTGGTTAACTTCAAAAAATACATTGAATACACGTCAATAGATGTCTCGTATATCGACTGATAGTAAACTCCAGTTTAGCACTCATTTCAATGACAAAAGTGTTTACAAACAAATGAAATGTCATTTAAAGGATATTTTGTTTAAAATTGTTTTGTTTTACAACTAATGTTTAATTCAGTTCACAATTGATTAATTAAACGAAAAGTTTATTTTTGAAATAAAATTCTATTTATAACTATTTTTTCTTCTGAACTAAAAGTACAGAAAAATAAAGTCGTATTTATTTTGTGTATTAAATGCAATAAAAAGTATTTGAATTTTATTTTGAAATTAGACTCAAATTAATTGTGAATATAATGTCAAAAATCTATAGTAAAGACAGTTTCGATCGTTTCGGCGATGATTTGTCTGAAGTGTTGTTGAATTTTCTCGGATTTGAAGATAAGTTTCGTTTTGAATGTCTTTCAAAACCGACTCAAAGATGTGTTTATGAAAAACAATACAAACTATACATTGATTTCAATGTAATTAATAAAACAATTAAACGAAACGACTGTTTGCCAGCGATTGAGTCAATACTAGAAAAGTGTGCAAACATTTCTGCAATTGATCTCAGATTTAATATCAAAAATGTTAATAAAATAATTGATTTAATTATCAAATATTGTAATCATTTAAACGAAATTCACTGTTATTTCTGTAATATTTCTAACAAAACATTTGATTTATTTTTAGGAAGATTTTCAAAACAATTACTGAAATTAAGTTTAATTCAATCGTTTGACAGAAGTTTTGATCAGAAATTGTTTGAAAGTCGGCTAAAATCGTGCACAAATTTAATACAATTAAACATTCGCTTAAATGACATAACGATTAAAACTATTTTCACTGAAAATAGTATTGTTTTCAGCAATAAATTGGAGAAAATTGGTTTCAATTATTCAAATGAAGACTCGATTTGTTTTGAATTAATTGCGAAAAATCGTAAAAATAGTTTCAAATCGATTGAAGTGCTTATCGATAGAAACACAACTAATAATGCATTCAATTCTCTAATCAATGGTTTGACACAAATATCTGAATTAATTCATTTGAAACTAAAGTTTTTTGGTTTCAAACAAAATCATTATTTAATAGAGAATTATTTGAAAGAAATTGGACTCAAATGTCATAAATTGAAGAGTTTTTCGCTGAATTTGAATCGAATTACTGAAACACTTTTCAAACAATTAATTCAATTAATTAATCAATATTTTAAGCGAATAAAGCGCTTGGAATTACAGTTCCGGGGATTGAATGCCATTTCAGGCGAACTTAAGAGCGATTCGTTGTCCGAATGCAAACAATTAACTCATTTAAGGCTCGACTTCAGTAACGAAAGTGTTATTAAAGACTCGTTTTTTGTAAATATTGAAAAACATTTAACAAAACTTCAATATTTATGTATAAGTAATGCAAAAATAACTGAATCAGTGATTAATTCATTGTTAAAACTCTCAAAACTACAGACAATAAGCTTTGATTTCAAGATATCTATTAGTGATTCGAGTGTTAATGAATTGATTAATAGATTAAAGAAAATTAGAAAAATATCTATAAATAAGTATCAATTTTTGTGAATACTCTAGTGTTAATAGCAGGGCAAGGGACAGGACAATTTCGGAATTGAAAAAAGTGCTAAATTTTCATTCGTAAAATCGGAACTAAAACACAGAAAATTCGGTATAACTTTTCAAAATTAAAAATAAAAATTTTGAGTAGACGTCAGGACCTGTTTTGGAAAATAATTGCTTTCAATCCTATATTAAAATCAACTTTCAATTATTTTAATTAAATAATATGTCTTTAATTAATTATATTAACGAATTAAATCATAAGAAAATATATATCATTTCTAAAAATAAAAAATGAAAATTGTCTATTAATAGAAATTATGTACAATTTCTTTCGTTTTCACAATATCGTGTAAATGTGTTCACATGTGCAATTTATGCAAGGTAACCAGTCAGGCATGAGCATAGCATTAATACTACAACCATCACCTCTAATGATCAATATTTAATTTTTAATATTTATTTATTAAAGTTTGAAAGAATAGACAAAATAATATCTTTTAGAAAAACTTTAACTACAAATATATTTTGTGTTGTTTTTCCTCCGGTTGGGTCAATTGCATAATTTTAAAAAAATAAAAATAATTAAAAATCAAAGAGAAGTAATCTTTTTTAAACTTCAATCAGATTTAGGCAAACTAATAGATTCTGGTCTAAAGTCATCATAACTATCAGCAACAGAAGCCAGTCAAAAGGCAGCAGTTGCTATGTTGATGGTTGGGTGGCAGCTGTACCAATTGTGTTGGTTGGATTGCAGAGGTAGCAATGGTTGTGGTTGGATTGCAGAGGTAGCAATGTTGGTGGTTGGATTGCAGAGGTAGCAATGGTGGTGGTTGGATTTCATAGGTAGCAATGGTGGTGGTTGCATTGCAGAGGTAGCAATGGTGGTGGTTGTTGGGCAGAAATAGCAATGGTGGTGATAGGGTAGCAACAGTAGCAGTGATGATGTCGGAGTTGCAGCAGAAGCAATGGTGTTCGTTGAATTGCAGAGGTAGCAATGTTGGTGGTTGGGTGGCAGCAGTTGCAATGTTTATGTTTGGTTGCAATGGTGGTTTTTCGATGACAGAAGTAGCAGTTGTGGTGATGGGATTGCAGTTGTAGCAATGGTGGTGGTTGGATGGCAGCAATTGCAATGTTTATGTTTGGTTGCAATGGTGGTTTTTCGGTGACAGCAGTAGCAGTTGTGGTGATGGGATGGCAGTTGTAGCAATGGTGGTGGTGGGGTGGCAGCAATAGCAGTGATAGTGGTGGAAGCAGCAATAGCAGTGGTGGTGGTAGAATCGGAGCAGTAGCAGTTGTGGTGATGGGATGGCAGTTGTAGCAATGGTGGTGGTAGGGTGGCAGCAATAGCAGTGATTGTGGTGGAATGGCAGTTATAGCAATGGAGGTGGTGTGGTGGCAGCAATATCAATGATGTAGGTGAAGAGGCAGCAATAGAAGTTGTGGTAGTAGAATTGCAGCAGTAGCAGTTGTTGTGATGAGATGTCAGCTGTAGCAATTGTGGTGGTGGGTTAGCAGCAATAGCTTTGATGGTGGTAGGGTGACAGCTGCAGCAGTTGTGGTGATGGGATAGCAGTTGTAGCAATGGAGGTGGTAGGGTGGCAGCAATAGCAGTGATTGTGGTGGAATAGCAGTTGTAGCAATGGAGGTGGTGTGGTGGCAGCAATAGCAATGATGTTGGTGAAGAGGCAGCAATAGAAGTTGTGGTGGTAGAATTGCAGCAGTAGCGGTTGTGGTGATGGGATGTCAGCTGTAGCAATGTTGGTGATGGGTTGGCAGCAATAGCATTGATGGTGGTAGGGTGACAGCTGCAGCAGTTGTGGTGATGGGATGGCAATTGTAGCAATGGTGGTGGTGGGGTGGCATTTCCTATGATGATCGTTAGGTGTTGGCAGTTCCTATAGTGGTTGTTAGGTAGCGCAGTTGGTATTGTGGTGGTTGGGTGGCAGCTGTGGTTTTGAAGTGGCGTCAGTTGCTTTGTTGATGATTGGGTGGCAGCAGTAATACTAAAAATGCTGAGGTTACTGTTGTGGTTGTGGGATGGCAGCACTATCAATCGTAGTGGATTGGTGGTAGAAGTAGCAATGGTGGTGGTTGAATGGCAGAAGTAGCAATGTTGGTGGTTTGGTGGCAGCAATTTCAATGTTTGTTTGTATGGCAGCTCTTGCAATGGTGAAGGTTGAATGGCAGAAGTAGAAATGCTGGTTTTTGGGTGGCGGAAGTAGCAATGGTGGTGGAAGGGTGGCAACAGTGGCAATTGCGGTGGTAGGTCGGCAGCTGTATCAGTGGTGGAGGTAGTGTGGTAGCAGTACCAATGATAGTGATAAGTTTGAAGCTGAAACAGTGGTGGAGGTAGTGTGGTAGCAATAGCAATGTTGGTGGTCGTGTGGCAAAATAGCAATGGTAATACGGTGGCAGCAGTAGACAAAGAGTTTGTTGTGTTGCAGTAGTAACTAATGGTGGTTGTAGGGTGGCAGCAGCAGCAGTGGTTATGGTTGTGTGGCAGAAGTAACAGTGGTTTTGGTGGAGTGGCAACAGGATCTGTTGTAGATGTACAGTGACAGCTGTAGCAATGATGGTAATAGGGAGGCAGCAGTGGTAGATGTGGAGGTAAAGTGGAAGCAATAGAAATGATGGTGGAAGGGTGGCAGATGTATAAATGGTAGTGGTAGGATGGTAGCAGTAGCCAAGGTGATGGTGGAGTGGCAGCAGTAGCAGTGGTGATGTTAGGGTGGTAGCAGTAGCAATTGTGGTGGTACTGTGTCATCAGTATCAATTATGTTGGTATGATGGCAGTATTTGAAATGATGATGTATGGATGGCAGCAGTTCCTAAGGTTGTAGTGCGGTAGTAGCAATAGCAATGCCTGTGATTGGGTGATCTGTTGCTATGGTGATGGTGGAGTGGCAGCAGTTGCAATAATATTGATAAGGTTGCAGGAGTAGCAGTGATGATGGTATAGTGACAGCAGTAGGAGTGATGGATGTATTATGAAAGCAATAGCAGTGGTGTTATTTGTGTAAATGTTTCTTCATATTCCTTTTTCTTCCAAAGCGGATTTAAAAATGAAAATTATCTGTTAATTGAAATTGTGTTCTAATTGTTGTCATAATTTATTGATTTTATACCATTTCCTTAGACATTATAATTTCGCTTTGCACAGAATTGTGCTCACATATGCAATATTATTATTGAATTTTCAAAAATGCCAAGATGAAAGGACATTCTTGATCATTGGCAAAATCGAATTATCAGAATAAAAATTCAACTAAAATTATTTCATTTAATATCATAAAAGAATATAAGATATTTGTAAAAATCTTTAATTTGAGATTATAATATATATTCATTTGTTACCACCAAATCTCTTTCAGATTCATGTTATTCAAACTTATTTCGTAAATATCATAAAATAAAAATTATATAAAAATATTGGGTTTAAAATTTTAAACATTGTGTATTTCAATTGATTATAAAAATAATATATTTTTATTTTAATCACAAAACAATAGTAATTTAATTTCAAAGTTCAAATAATAGTTTAAAGTTACAAAATTGTTAAGATGTTCTATTATAAAACATTTAATTCAAAATTAAAAAATACCGTTACCACAATCAAAGTTATAATTGATTGTTTAAAAATACATTGAATATGTTATTTTAACCAATAATAATTGAAAACAAAATAAAGTCAAATATTAGTTTGTATAAATCTAAAATCTATAAATTCACCAGGGATGGGCAGAGGTCAAATTATGAGGAAAAGGTAAAATGAAACAGTAATTTGTTATTAATTATATATCAAACGTTAATTAATCAAATAATTAATTAAAATGGTAATCTAATATTTTTTTCAAGGTAATCCCATTTTTGACATACTGTAGTTAGAAAAACATTTAAAAGTTTACCATTTTAAAAAATCTGGACATATCCATACTGGATTGATAAAGTGTCCAAATTGAGAATACCAAAACTGTATTATTTATATGCGGGCAGTCCTACAGAATCTGGTCTGAAAACAGTATAAGCGTCTATAATTTTCGTGATTTTAACCTCGAGTGCTGCAAAATTATGATATTTTCGATCATTAATTAATACTGTGTTCATACCCGTAGAAATAGCACCGCATATACCAATATATGAATCTTCAAATATAATACAATTGTTAACTGAATTCGGTTTTACTTCGAATCTATTGGCGCAGACATGATATATGTCTGGTTTGGGTTTATTATATTTCACGTCCACATCGTCTCCGCAGACAATATGAGTAAAATATTTTTCGAAAAATTCGTCAAATTTTTCTTCCACACAATCCATTTGGGCATAGGATATATTTGTTGCAATAGCCATGGGTATATTATTAATGTGTAAATGTTCTATTAATTTTTCAACTCCTGGAACCAATTTAAACTTAGATGTGGCCCAAATCTGCTTGTTGAGATCAGCTAAAATATTCATTTTAGAAGAATAATCAACATTTGGTTCCATTGAGTTAACAAACATTTCCAATAAAGCATTCAGTGATTCTGTTTCTCCAATTTTCTCTATTAATGCATAAAATATGAAATAATTTATTAAAAATAATTTAGAAATTGAAATTGATTGATTTAAATTATCATTAAATTATGATTATTTATTTACTACTTCTATGTATTTTATAATATAAAGTTAATTATGGTTTAAGATATTAAGTTTCATTTATAACGCGCAATACTTTTTTTGTAAAAAATATATACATTTCAATTAAAATATATAGGATTTTATGGTAACACCTGGTCTGTATTATTTTGTCTTTAAATTTTCAAATTACTCTAAATCTATACTTTTTTGAATTTTGATAAATTTTGTAAAAATACCCCTTTTTATACATGACAGCCTTTGATAATTATAAAATGCTTTCTTAAAAATAAACAGTTAGTAGATATAAATTTTAATAAGTGACTTTATTTTATATTATTGATTAGTCTGTGATCGATAACTCCATTTCAAATAATTTTAAATAAAAATTTTATTATTAAATGTTTGTATGAATAACTCAGTTTTCATTAATACTAATTTTTGGCAATAAGTTACAGACTAATCAATAATATAAAATAAAGCCACTCATAAAATCAATGTCTATCTACTGATAATTATTAAGAAAAGGCAGTGTAACTTTATCTCTAATGAATTATATTGAAAATCAGTTACTTTAAAAGTTTTAAGAATAAAGAATATTAATTACTTGTAATATCATTTGTCAGTTCCTTTCCTTTAGATTCGGCATAAGTTCTAAATATTCTCTTCACCGCATCGATGGAGTCGATTATTGTGCCGTTCAGATCAAAGATGGCATGAGTTATGTTAGACGTCATTTTATAATTATTATTTCTATTTTATTATCAGTGTTTAATTATTTTTATCTGTAAACTATAATAATCAAGAGCTTTTTAAAATTATTTTCTAAAAATTATCTTTTAGAAATTATTTCTATTGAGTAGAATTTTTTTTAACATAGACAAAAAAATAATATTTTCAAAGAAAAAATAAACCTTTGAATCAAAAACCGATGTATTAAATATTTGAGCATAAATTTAATTATGTTGGCCAAAATCGGCATTTCAGTACTCTGGACCCCACCCTCTCTTTATCCCCACTCTCCCATTTGCTAAGACTATTTTTTAAAGTTTAGTTTAGAGTACAAACACAATTTATTTTAAATAGAGTTCAGCTAACTCTTGCCATAATATATTGCAGAAACTGCAAGATTTTTTCTCATCCCATGAAATATTTTAAAACTCTACTTTCGAAGAAAAAGGAGTATAAATATTCCTTTGCAATTCACACCCCCTTCGCCTAAGAACATTATGCATCACCGCAATTACACAATCTCTTATGTAGGTCCAGCATAAGGTTTACAAATACTGCAACCACCAAATCTCTTGTAGGTTCTAGCATAGGTTTTACTACTATCATAACATCTTTTATGTAGATCTAGCATCAGGATATCGCAACTAATACGGCTGCCGTCAGCATTCCATCCCTTATGTAGTTCAATAATACGATTTACCGGCACAACCATCACCCCACACTTATGTGGTTCTAATTTATAAGATTTTATTCTTTTAGCATAGACGAGCTTATGGCCACCACTTCACATTTATATGCCTAACCAAGAAGTAATTACATTCATCACAACTGCATTCACCCCAAATTGATTCGTTTAGCATAGATTTGATTAAGACCGCCACCACCTCATTCTTGACATTTATACGCTTAGAAACGAATTGATTGCAGCCTACCTATCCAGACGACCCACCAACATCTTTTTCAATGGTACCTATAAGATTACCGCCCAGCTCACCCACATTACCCACTCACATCTTTAATAGTACCTATATGATTAATGCCTTGTTCTCCCATCACGAAGACACACTCACATTTTCAATAGTACCTATATGATTACAGCCCTGCTCTCACATCACGAAGACACACTCACATCTTTAATAGTACCTATATGATTAATGCCCTGCTCTCCCATCCCGAAACCCACTCACATCTTCAATAGTACCTATATGATTAATGCTTTGTTCTCCCATCCCGAAACCCACTCACATCTTCTTCAATAGTACCGATATGATTATAGCCTAGCCCACCCATCCCGACAACCCACCATCATCTTCTTCAATAGTACCGATATGATTACCGCCAAGCTCTCAGATCCCGAACCCACACTCATCTTCTTCAATAGTACTTATATGATTACGGCCCAGCTCTATCCCGAACTCCTATTCACATCTTCATTAGTTGTAACGATATCAGTACCGCCCAGCCCACCCATCTCGACAACATATCATAATCATCTTCAATATTACCGATATGACTACCGCCCTCATCTCCCATCACGAAGACCCACTCACATCTTCAATATTACCGATATGACTACCGCCCTCATCTCCTATCACGAAGACCCACTCACATCTTCAATAGTACCTATATGATTAATGCCCTGTTCTCTCATCATGAAGACCCACTCATATCTTATTCAATAGTACCGATATGATTACAGCCTAGCTCTCCCATCCCGACAACCCACCATCATCTTCTTCAATAGTACCGATATGATTACCGCCAAGCTCTTAGATCCCGAACCCACACTCATTTTCTTCAATAGTACCGATATGATTATAGCCTAGCCCACCCATTACGACAGCCCACCATCATCTTCTTCAATAGTACCGATATGATTACCGCCCTGCTCTCCTATCACGAACTCCCACTTACAACTTCTTTAATAATAACGTTATGAATACCGACTAGCCCACCCATCCCGACAACTCACTATCATCTTCTTTATAGTACCTATATGATTATAGCCCAGCTCTCCCATCCCTAACACCCACCCACATATTCATTAGTAGAACGAAATGAGTACCGCAAAGGCCACCCATCACGATCATCCACCATCCTCTTCTTCAATAGTACCTATATGATTACGTCATAGCTCTATCCCGAAATCGCATTCAAATCTTCATTAGTAGTAACGATATGAGTACCACCCTGTCCACCCATCCCGATAACCAACAATCATCTTCTTCAATAGTAAATATATAATTACCGCCCTGATCTCCCATTCTGAACTGTCACTCACAACTTCTTTAATAGTACCGATATGATTACCGCCCAGCTCTCCCATTCCGAAATCCCGCCAAAATTTTTTCAATAGTACCTATATGATTACCACCCTGCTATCCTATTACGAACTCCCACTCAAATCTTCTTCAATAGTACCGATATGATTATAGCTTAGCCCACCCATCCCGATTACTTATCCACATCTTCAATAGTAACTATATAATTACCGCCCTTCTCTCCCATCGCGAACTCAAACTCATCTTCTTCAATAGTACCGATATTATTACAGCCCAGCCCACTCATCCCGACCACCTACCAACATCTTCATTAGTATTACGATATGAATACAGCCCAGCCTACCCATCCCGACAATCCACCCACATCTTCAATAGTTCCGATATGATTACCGCATAGCTCTCCCATCCCGATCTCCCAATAACATCTTCATTAATAGTAACGATAAGATAACCACCCAGCCCACCCAACCCGACCATCCACCAACATATCATATATTACCTATATGATTAACCCTCAGCTCTCCCATCCCCAAATCCCATCCACATCTTTAATAGTTACGATATGAATACCGCCTAGCCCGCCCATTATGACAACCCACCATCATCTTCTTCAATAGTACCTATATGATTACCTCACAGCTCTCCCATTCCGAATTTCACTCACATCTTCATTAGTATTAACGATATGAGTCCCTCCCAGCCTGCCCGCCCAGCAGCAGTAGCAGTGTTGTAGTTGAGTGGTAGCAGTTGCTGTTGTAATGTTGGTGGTGGTGTAGCAGCAGTAGCAATTGTGGTGGTATGATGGAAGCAGTTCCAATTTATGTGGTGGGGTTGTAGCAAATGTGATGTTGGTGGTGGAATCGCAGCAGTATAAGATGGTTTTGGGGTGGCAATTTTAGAAGTTTGGTGGTGGAGTGGCAGCAGTAGAAGTTTGGTGGTGGTGTGGCAGCAGTAGAAGTTTGGTGGTGGGGTGGCAACAGTAGAAGTTTAATGGTGGGGTGGCAGCAGTAGAAGTATGGTGGTGGGGTGGCAGCAGTAGAAGTATGGTGGTGGTGTGGCAGCAGTAGAAGTTTGGTGGTGGTGTGGAAGCAGTAGAAGTTTGGTGGTAGGGTGGCAGCAGTAGAAGTTTGGTGGTGGGGTGGCAACAGTAGAAGTTTGGTGGTGGGGTGGCAGCATTAGAAGTTTGGTGGTGGGGTGGCAGCAGTAGAAGTTTGGTGGTGGGGTGTCAGCAGTAGAAGTTTGGTGGTGGTGTGGCAGCAGTAGAAGTTTGGTAATGGGGTGGCAGCAGTAGAAGTTTGGTGGTGTGGTGGCAGCAGTAGAAGTTTGGTGGTGGGGTGGCAGCAGTAGAAGTTTGGTGGTGGGGTGGCAGCGGTAGAAGTTTGGTGGTGGTGTGGGAGCAGTAGAAGTTTGATGGTGTGGTGGCAGCAGTAGAAGTTTGGTGGTGAGGTGGAAGCAGTAACAGTGTTGATGGTGGGGTGGCAGCAGTGGTTAATAATATTGATTTTGAGACATAATTTTATTGAAAGCAGAGTTATATATATTAATAGTTCATTCTTGTTTTTTTACAAATATTAAATAGACACTTATATTTGTGCTTAAAATTTTATTTAAAAAAGTGATTTGCAATAATTATTTTATAAAATTTATTTTTTCTTTGTTTAGTCAATGATTATATAAAACATTTCACATAAAGTTTATAAGCAAAACTATAAAATTAATATTTATTGATTCGAAGAATATTTTTTTATGACCTTCACATCTAGCAATGTGAACATACATTCAAGGAGGGCCAAGCTAATTCTTATATATGTTTTGGTTCTTAAAATTATTTAGAATATATTTAACAATTTAGGCTAAAATACAATAATTATAATTCATTTATTAATAATGATTATCTAATTTCAGGGTTATTTTGTTTCATATTATTATAAAACGCAAATCTCTATTTACAATCAAAATACCCACAACTATACACTTTTGCTTCGGATGAATTTGATCAACCCTGTAATAATTGTATTTTTAAGTGATATATGATATTACTTAAGTGCAGTGGAGAAGCACTACTGACTTACACTAGAGTTGATAATGCAATAGCAGACAAAACAAGTTTGCGCCTAATTTGGTATAATATGAAATCTATAATTTTTGTTTTCAAAATTTACTTATAGATCAAAATTTCATTTAAATTATTAATTGAAATAAACTTGGAGCATAATTAGTAAACTACCTTCACTAATATTAATAACATCATTGTTTACTTTTGTACAATAATTAGTGATAGAATAAACAATATTTTCGAACTTTTATTATTAACTAAACAAAATTTAAGAAATCATAAGAATATAATTTTTGATATAACTTTCTAATTTTTCCATTATTGTAAAGAAAAAACACAGGATAATGCATATTCCTACTAATTATGATCATAAAATCTAAATCAATTGAAAATAAAGTAGACAAATTAATTTGAATAACATCATGGTTAAGATAATTTTCAATTTACAAATAAATTAATATTTAGTTATACTTAAAATGTATGAATAATTCAAAATTTTAATTAATGTATAAATATTATACTTATGAAATACAAAAATTCTGAAATCAGTTAAAGAAGAAAGTTCCTTTAAAATTGCTTTCTAAAAAATGCAACTCTTTCTATGGAACTCGATTTCTCGGCTTTGATCAATCTTATTATATATATTTTATAAAATGAAATTTATTTTCGAGCATGATTAATCTTATTTTAAAGTTGATTTTATTTAGTTTATTCATTTAAATTTATTTATTACTATAAGGGATTAATTTTGGATGAACCAACTGTTCCATTATTAATGGCTCTAATTGACCAAACAAGAGAGAAATAGCACATAATAATTTGTATTTGCAGTTAAAGGCTTTTTAAATGATATTATTTTTCTAATTATTCAAACTTTAATAAATTAAAATTTAGTAATTATTTTCGTAAATTAATCTCAACATTGATAAAAAGTTATCTTGTTTTTTGTGTTAAATTGTAATTTTATTTCGTACGAATTTTATCCTTTCAACAATTTATCAATTATGACTCATAATTTATGAAATTTATGTTAAAATATTTTACTAAATTTTTTTTATTAAAGTTTAAAAAATAGAAAAAATAATATAATTTAAAAAGCTTTTAATTGCAAACACATAAAAATTATTTTGTGCTCTTTTTCCTCGGGTTTGATCAATTGCATATATAAAGTTTTGGAAATTCAAAAGTGCGCGCGTGAGCCACCTTTACATACAATTCCTTATATTATTCAGTAATTAGAATGCGTTGGTGCAGTGGTTAACTTGCTTCTCAGTGAAGACCGGGTTGTGTGATCGTCTTCCTGACCAGCCATTCTGTGGTCATTCTCATCTCACTTATCGTTATCATTGTTGCTGCCTCTCTAGGAATATAAATTTCGTTTGCAGAGAGTAGGCGAGGTATAAGTTGTCGATCACATAATTTCATTTCAATGTTTTTAATAAAATTAAAATTTTTAATCAAAGTTTTATATACATTAATTAATATCACGTTAATCCATCTAATTTATTAATTAATACAACATAACGGTTAGGCATAGATAAGACTAAATTCCTTAATTGTAAATTAATAACTGTTTATTTATTTATTTACATTTTAAAAGCCAGAGAAAGGAAATTTCTGAAATTGAGACATGGATTGAAACTTGACTATTGCTGAAATTATTTTCAAACTATAATATTAAATTCTTTCCCAGATTTTCCTATCTATCTCCAAAACCATCTCCAAATTCTAGTTTGAAACTTTCATCACTGGTTTCAGAAATCACAATTTATTGTACTCTTAAAATAATGATTAGAAAAATGACAATTCCATATCATTCATATAACTGTAATTGCTATAAAAGTTTAAGTTAGCAAAAAAACAATAAAATTAATATCTAATAAATTTGCAATAGATCATTTTTTAAATATAGATCCAGGAAAATGTTTCAACTGAATTTTGCGTAAGAGGTTTGTAAAATCCATTTCATCCGCAGTCATTAGATGACAGGTAGTGTTCACATAATGTCTAGTGCCGACCTGAATTGCCGATAATCGTTGTGTGTTTGTGCTTGCTTTTATAATAGCTGCACATACTTTCTGCCACAATGAGTTAGCCAAGCGCAATTTATTAACTTCTCGATTCATTTTATTAATTCCAAAATCTCTTACAGTTTCTAAAAATTTCTTCGCAAAATGATTGTACAGTTCAACGTCAGCCCAATTAAGTGCGCCTATTCTTAATCTGGCTGTTTTTGATATATTTCGTTTAGCACTCGCTGGTCTTGCATTCAGCTATTAATAGAATATATTAAAAATTGATTATCTTTCTAATCTTTAAGAAACTGAAAATAATTCAATATTGAATTAATAAAATATGCAAAATAATACATTTAATAGTCAATATAAGACAAAAGTTGCCAAGGATAGGGGCAGAAAAATCTTCCGTCTTGAAAAAAATTACTAAACAATTTATCAGTTCAAGGAAATTTCTTTTTTAATTTTTACCTTATTCCCTTCTTGCAGTTTTAATCTTATATCATTTCATCAAAATCAAGTTCTCAAAATTCCCAACCTTTATTTCTCCTGTTTTCGCTGAACTTAGTGATCAAGATTTAATAGGATAATAATTTAAATTATATTGGCTCATTATCAGCTAGTTTGTACAGCATTAATTCAAAATCAAAAACACAATTAACTAGCTTATGTTGTATTTCGGGGGCACAGATCTGACATCACATAAATTATAAAAAGTATATATCGTTATTAATACTTCAATGATTTTAGCCTTTAATTATTTTAATCGTAAAACTCTGATTAAATCAGTTCAAAATTCTTATTCATTAATGACATACAATTCAAATGTGAAGAATATATTAAAAATATATAAAATGAATTCAAATTTTTACTTTAAAATAATTAAAGGCTAAAATCAATAAAGTCATCGTGACGATATATACTTTTTATAATTTATGTGACTTCAGATCTGTGCCTTCGAAATAGAACATAAGCTAGTTAATTGGCTTTTTGTACAGAATATCAGCATAAAAAAATAATAAACTATAAATTTTTGTTTAAAAAATATATTTAATCAACTATAATAAACAAGGTCGAAGTTATAAATTTCAAGCAAAAAAATGGCAATTTAAAAAAGGAAATTCCAGAATAAAACATGTAGTAGCATTTCAAGACTCTGCTGCAACTAGGAATATGATATCCAATTGAAAAAATTCTTATATTTAAATTGACTTAAAAATTTATCTTGATTAATTTATTCCCCTTTTTTTAAAACAAAATATTAAATAAAATATCACCTTGAAAGCAATAATATCATTATCGCTCCAACACAATAAATGCTTTAGCAATATTAACGACTCGTCCATTTGTTTAGTCCACATAACCAGATCAAATATTGAATCTAACTTTTTAATATAATTTTTCACAATATTTTGAGATTCTCTGAAATTTGGTCTGTTTTTAAACACAGTTTTATTCATTCCTAAGTCAAACATCATTTGGTTTATACCGATTCGTTCATTATATCGAGTTCTGAATACTCTATCTGGTATTTTAACACTTGGATTGCCGAATAGATCAAACGGAATGTTCCAAAATTGATCAAGTTCATAATATTGAAACATTGATTCGAACAGCTCTACCGGATCTCTTATTATAGTTATAAATAGTGTATTGTTTGGCATTAAGCCTCGCATCGCTTCATAACCCAGACGTGAATGATGTGTAAGAATATTGTAATCGTTCTTAAATTTTGTTTTGTTTGGCACCAAATCTCTGGTGAATGGCTTCGGATGTCCTAAATAGTTGTGTTTCGCCGGCAATACAAACACTTTATTGTTCAGCATTCCTTTGCGCATAAGAATATTCTGTATTGTAGATGAGGCACATTTGTGTGTTTTCAGGAATACAATATTGTATTTAGGCCTACATGAGCTTGTTGCATGGTGGTTGTTATTATTATAATATCTAACAGCACAGCACAGTTTTACAACAAATATTAAATAGCATATATAATAATATTTCATATTTTTTTTATAAAAAATTCTATAAATTTTTAGATAAGTTATATATTTTAATATCTTCTACTCAAGCATGTTAATTTCAAGATAATTAACTAATTACTTTGGTTTAAGATTACCATTTAAATTCATCAATTATTGCCAATCAATTTCTATCAATTTTTTATTGGCAATATAGTGTTGAAGGTATTAATAAGTGTGTTATTACAGCACAATCTCCCACTTCTAAATATTAATGATTGACTGGTAATTTGTGGATATTTAAATTTTTTTAAAAATATTTTTTCCACTAATCCAAGGTAACCTAAGTATTGTAGCTAACAAATCATTTTATTTTTCTCATTTAACCTTGCTTAAGAATCTAAACGTAAGTGTTATCAGATTCTCTTAAAAAATACTGAAATGCTGGATTTTAGCTACCGGTGTTAAAATTTTCAAGGTTAAATTATTTTGTTGTACATTTAGTCGTAAATATATATTTTATCTACAATTTCTTAAACTTTGTCTATAGTGTGAATCATTTTCAAATTAATTTCCAAATTAATAGTTCGATCATTAGTTTGATTTATTCTTTAAATGTGAACTTTTTTTCTAAATAGGATGTTCGACACTAACACCACCAATGCTATATTTATGAATTAGAAATTTTTAACTACTGTATAAACATAATAATGATGATCTGATTTGATAATATTTCTTTTAAAATACTGAACATAAATAACTTATTCAATTAAATATATTGGCTTAAAATTATTAGTTTATCTATTTTCTTACTTCCATTATTTATACTAAAATAATAATTATTCTTGTGTTCAATTCTCTCCAACAGTCAGCTGAAAAAAATGTATTTGTCCTTTCCGTAACAATCAGTGCGAACAACATTTAAGTGTCCAGTCGTACGTTTCACTAACAATAGATATAATATTAGTAATATCTTATGCTTTTTCCTAAAGATATGAGAAATCATATCATAAAAGTATTTCGGTTTCACTAAATATTCAAGATTAATCATAATATTTAATGAGGTAATGACGAATTTAATATATATTTTTGACAAATTGCCGACTTTTAAGATTTATTGTGATCTAAAAAATAAAATTGATACCATTATTAAAACAGAGAATTTTATAAATAAACAATTTATTAAATAAATCAAAATGATTAAAGATTAAGAGATTAATAATTATAATAATAAAATTTAATTATAAATATTTTCATATAATAAAATATAACAAATCAAATAACTTTATTAACTCTATTCTCTCATTTCTAACATTTTTAACTCCGCTTTCGAAGAAAAGGAGTATATAGATTCGTTTCCACACTCCTCCTCCACCGCCGCCCCGCCCTACCTACCACCCACCCACATCCCAGCTAGTAATGAGGATATGATTACAGCCGCCCTGCCCTACCTACCACCCACCCACATCTCAGCTAGTAATGAGGATATGATTGCCGCCGCCCCGCCCTACCTACCACCCACCCACATCTCAGCTAGTAATGAGGATATGATTACCGCCGCCCCGCCCTAC
>JAQFXN010000921.1:0-17747 GCA_034693365.1 Liacarus xylariae
TTCTACTGATGTTATCTATGAGGGAGTGGTCAGTCCTGTACCACTAGAATTAACTTTATATGACCTGCAGGTGCTTTAGCTGGTGAAGGGGTCAGTCCTGTGCCACTAGAACTGACCCTTTTCTGTCTTCTACTGATGTTATCTATGAGGGAGTGGTCAGTCCTGTACCACTAGAATTAACTTTATATGACCTGCAGGTGCTTTGGCTGGTGAAAGGGTCAGTCCTGTGCCACTAGAACTGACCATTTTGTTCTATCTTTCCTTCCTTTACGGCTAAGTCTCGGGTCATTAAGAATTGATTCCTGTGCTGTCAATTCAGTCGGTTATTCCTACTCTATTTGCGTTCAGCCTTTGATTTTTGTCTTGTCTTGTCATTCCTTCCCCCTCTTCACTAAACCCACATTTGATCCAAATTCTTATTCATGATTTAGTGATTTTATAAAGGGATGTGTCTTCGGGGCCACTGAGGGATGTGTTAAACCTTTGTTTTGATGAAACCTACTTTTGTCTAAGAAATTGAGAATAAAATCTTAAATTTTATAACAATTACTGTTTTAAAAAATTCGAAGAAATACTGTAAACCAATGTATTGTTGATTAAAATTATAGATTTTCTGACGTAAGCCCTAAACACCGGTCGAAAAGCGTAGGCAAACACTTAACATCAGTAAAATATGATCATTTAAAATCATTTAACAAATTTCAAATAAAAATAAATCTCAAATCAATTTTTAAAAACAATTTTTATTTAATAAATAAAATGCATCGAAAAAAGTGCATTTAAAGAATTTCATTAATTTTCCAGAAAAACTGAATTTTTAAATAAATAATGAGACATAAAAATCTCGTCACTTAAAAATACAGTTGGAATACAACATAAAGTCAATAAAAAATAAATGTATAAATTAAAACACTGTTATGGTCTTTTCTGAAATCTAAAAAGCTTAATTCACATTCATTTGGTTAGAAAATAAGTTCTTAAAGTATTAAAATAATAAGTCGTTTGTAATTTAAAAGTTGATTTTAAGTAATAAATATTTTTTAAAATTATTAAAATCAAATAAATTAAAAGAGAATAAAACAGAACTGCATTTATAACTAGTGATATGAATGGTGACAATGACTACATTAATGAGTACAACAGCTTCAGGTAGGCCTGTCTTAAAAACGCTATATTAAGACTGAGTGATCCCTTCAGATGAAACAGATTTGGCATTTCTAACACAAAACTATGGAATAGGTATTCGTGAATCATCATGATAGCCATGGCCATCGGCACCAGTACCACAACCACTGTTGTCAATAATGCCATCAGAAGTATTAGTGCAGACATAGCTATAACAATTATCATCTGTAGTGTTGAGGGCTCTTCATCTGACAATTTATTACTCCTTTGTGTATCGATTCTAAGTTTCAAATTCTTAGGTAAAGTCAATTTGTCTAACAGTTTCTGATTTATTTGTGATGTACTCAACGTTATGTCTATTTTTCGATTCACATTCTCTTCGCATAGATTTATAGCTCTTGTGATCAGATTTTCACTTATTTGTGACAAATCTGTTAATATTAATGATTTTATTTGTGTTTTATTTAATACTGTTTTAATCGATGAATCAGTGATGGCATGAAATGACGAAAGTGTTAGACAACGCAATGGCAGAGCACTTAGAGTTGTAATACCCTTATCGCTGATCAGACCATTTCCTATAATTTAAAATTAGATAAACTCTAGTTTAGTACAAATTCTCAATTTGAAGATCAGAAATAGAAATTGTTTAATATTCTAGAAATACCTGTAATACTAAGGTCTTCAAGCGTTGGACACATTTTGACTAATTTTTCTAATGATTTATCACTTAATCTCAGATCCCATTCATAATCACCAATAATGACAAGTTTTGTTAATTCTTTTGACTGCTTTAACATATCTGTGAATTGTTTGTCATCGATAGCCGACAATTGTTCATAACATCTAATCTGTTCGAGAATTAGTGTTTTTAGTGATAGATATCCAATATCTGACAAATATTTAGCGTTTTCCTCATCCGTGTGGTAGTGAAGCTCTAAATGAGTTAATTTATTCAACTTTTTCAGTGATTTTAGTGAACTTAAGGCACCAAAAATGGTTAGACTTTTCAAAATAATTCCATTTCCTTTAGTAATATTATAGAGAATTGTTTCGATGGGCTCTTCGTTTGAGAGGTCGCCACAAATTAATGTTTCAATTCTCGTTCCCAGATTTGCGACCGAAGCGCCCACCACTTGGTTATCACTTATATCCAAATACTTGAGTTTATCGCACGCGGATATGATTTTTGTCAATTCCTGTTCTGTTAGTCTACACTGGCGTAGTGTTAAGGAACTGAGGTTAGGATATGCCTGTGTCAACAGATGCCATCCATAGCCTTGACATCAAAATCAGAGTACATTGAAATTGAAAACCAGGTTTTATTTATGTTTCTTTAAAATTAGACTAAAATTCTATTTATTTTGAAATCTTGGAAAAAAGTGAAAGTTTGGAAAACCCATGTATTAATAGAATTAGAATTACGAGATTCACAATCAATGGTTAAATCCATTGGGACGGGTATTATAATAAGGGCCAGACAGGTTCTCCAGGTTATTAGTCACTAAACCTATCATATGTTGGCATAAATGAGGGAACGATGAAAAGTGAAGAGCATTTTCAAGAATAAAGAGTTATAGCAATGAATAATAATTTCTATATTATTGGAAACAATTAAGACATAGATTTTTGAATTCCTGATTGGATTAGCGCTCATAAAATTTTTAACTTCGATTAAATTATTTTATACATTTTAATGGTATAAAATGAGAAGAGAGGGGTTCAAAGGAAGAATATCTAATGTAATAGAAGTAATAACTTATTATAGAATTAGATGATATGCCAAACCTGTAAGGCTGTTGAATATCGAATGTTCATTATTCTCGTCAAATGATAGTCCATTACAGGAACAGAAATTCAATGTACACAATGTGTTGCAATTTCTAGTTATAGTGAACATAATTATATCCGACAATTGCATTAAATTACGAATAGTGAGTGTTGTTATGTTCTGAAATCGAAGTAACATAAAGTTGAAAACACGAAAGTTTAGATTCTTTCGGTCCACTAAAATGGCAAACTTTGAACATTCACTTTCACTGCATATCTGAGTTCTGGCTATTATCTCAAGTGACTGTTGACCGGAGAATATTTTGTCAATAGATGCTAACCATTGTTTGCATACCAGACGACACACCAGTTTGTCTCTCATCGACAAGTGTTGGAATATATGTATTAAACAATCCGTGTTTAGGATGTCGTCCATTGTCTTACAGCCACCGGAAGAGCTGTTTAGAGAGAGAATGTCATCAGAAAATATCAATTCAATACAATATATAAAATTTTGCTATAACTTCAAAAAAAAAACAATTCTTAGTTTTGGAACCGACGACAGCATTCAAATAGGAATACTATAAACATTGCATACAAAATCTCAATGACAACTAACTGTAATCAATATTCTAGTCTTAGGACTGATATGAAAAGTACATATTTTTGAATCTCAAACATCTGGTCTTGAAATCCTTGATGTTATGTTCAAATGAATTACTAAATTATAGATATATGACTTAAAATTTGATAAATTAGAAACAAAAAATAATTTGCAATTCAATTAAATAGAAATAAAATAAAGAAAAAAATATATAAAAATTCTTGAATAACTTAAAAATATTTAATCTGAAAATATACACTAAAAATAAGACTACAATTTCTTTTTAAAAAAAACTATTGTTTTAAAGTATAATCATTTTTGAAATATTGAAATAATAGTAAAATGAGTCTCAGTTTCGATAATTAAAGATAGGTTTTGTCGCAATTAATGGGTTAAATGAAAAATAAATTACTTTATTTTAAATTTAAACATAAAAATTCTTAAATAATGAGACAAAAAGTCTTAAAACAATAAATATTAAAAAAAAGTTTAATAAGACTTTGTTCAAAAAAAACTAGACATTATTGCACTGAATCAGTCGTAAGAATCATAATTTTTTTAATTTCACTTTTAGAGTTAACGTCGAATTCGAGTGAAAGGAAAAAACGCCTAAACAGTCAAAACACAATTAATGGGAGAAGTCTTTAATTGAATGAATCATTTATTGTAATGAATCAAAAAATATAACTTTTTTGTCGAAAAACTAAAATTTAGTACAATTCTCTAGACTTTTCCAAACAGTATATAAAGTTAGTGTATGATGGAATGGTATACAGTATATCCATAACAACTGGTGTGTATATAACTCAAGGTTCCAGTATATGATCATTCAGTTCACTGACATCTTCTAAACTTTGTATAACATTTTTGTTGATTAACTTCAAACCTCCAAAAAATTCAGATCTCGTTTGACTACTTCTGGTGCTATTGGCAAACACAGAGATAATGTGAACAAATTTCAACTTTGATTCCTCACATCTCACCATTCGGTCGGTTGAGAAAATTTTCAGATGAAAATTATATTAAAAATTTCATATAAAAGAGTTATTTTGAAAATAATATTCTCCAAACAAGTTTTTAAGTCACCATTAAAGCTAATGTCTGAGTCATTTTCAGCAATTGAAAAACTATTTTAAGATAATACACGTAGAATGTAATTGCTACTCTATATAACCCAACTCTTATATCCAAAAAGCCCTAAAATCCATTATAGATTTTGAAATACAGTAAGTTGAAATTCAATGTCAGTGTTTTTTATATATTTTATTTCTAAAAAAAATACAAAAGAAGTTATTTTTGTGTTTTGAATTTTAATAATAATAAGTTTCTTAATTCAAATTGATTTTTAATCTTATCTTAATATTGATCTTTAAAAACAACACTTATTAAAAAGCTTACAATAAAAAGATTTCGTTAATTTTTTGGCCGATAAGTGTAATCAGTAATTTCGATTTGGATGCTTTTTATATTTTGTATCCACAGGACCCAATAATGGGATCAATTGGTAGTGTTCTTAAGATATTTTGGCCAATAAATGATAATGGTCAATTAATGGTGATCTTAAGATATTTTGACCATTAAATGATAATGGGATCAATTAGCAATGAATTTTTCAAAATTTTAAAATATTCACTCCCCTTTGAAGAAAATTATTTTTTTATGTGGATATAAAAAGCATCCAAATCCCAAGCTTAGTAATCAGCAATCAATTTGCTTTTATTTTTATTCAGTGTATAATTAGAAACTTTATTCACGTAAACCAAAACTTAATCCTAGTCATTATAGAAACTTTCTTCAAGGAAACTGACAAAAAATCTGATATGAATATGAATCAAATTCTGCATTAGATTTTTTAAAATACAGGAAAAATCACTAAATCATTAATAATTTTTTTATCAATTTATGATTTATTCTTTCTTGCTTAATTGAAATAATATTTTCTTAAAATATGGTAAGCTTGTTTTATCCAAACAAGTACAGAATACTTATAGTTATTTTTATTTGTAATTAACTATTCTCAAGAATTTATTTATCAAAACCACTTTTAAACCTAAATTGGACAACAAATTATAGACATTGGGTTTTTACAGATTTATAGATTAAATCAACACGATTAATTATAGATGACATTTTTTAATACTTACAAAATATTTTCTTGATATTAACTTTTTATTGAATATTTTTAGATAACCTTTTCATAATTTTCATTTAACAAAGTTGGTTTTCACTTATAAGCACTAATTTATATTATTTCATTTCAACCGATTTATTAAACAACTGTGGGATCGAATCAATTAATTGTATCAAAGGATGACTGCGAGTGTACACCACTGTTCGACAATTGAAATTATGATAAACACATTCTAACATTACTGTTAAGAATCTTAACTTAAAATAAATATGTGCTGTAAGACAATGGTGCATATCCTTGTATGTGCTTGTTCAATTCACTGTTTCAAACATAATTAAACAATTCTCGATTCGAAATAAAGATATTATCGAAAAGTCTTCAACAAAAGAGTGACTAACACTATGAGTGCCAACATTTAAACGAAACAAAGAGCTGAGAGACGAAGACGAAGGTTATTGAATGCAATCCACACTTTAGAGTAGAACTAATTATAGTAAAGCCTCTGACAGTCATTCAAATTTTGAAGGCCATTATCATAGAATTAATTTATTTAATTTATGAGCAGTGGTGCACGAAAGCGGTGCATCGACAGCCCCTGAAGTCTCTGGTAATGCGGTAATTGCAGAGACGCCCTCTGCGGTAACAGATTGTACGTTAGATACCTGTAGTTAATTTAGCAAATCTAAAGAAATCTAAAAATTAATTTTAACGAATTTTTGTTTAATTCAAGCAAAATTGTTCGATTCACTTCTTGGTATACTCTGTAACTTTTCGTCCAAGATGATTTAATTATCTTTTGAAATATATTATAACAGTAGAAATTCTGGTTTTAAACGATATAGAAATCTTAACCCCTTATCATTGAAGAAATTATGTGTCTTTGTTTTTGAATAACATGAGAATAACTAAAAATAATTTTATTACTCGTACTTTAATTGGGAAATATTTGTTTTTGAGAAAAGTTTATGAAATTTCTAAAAATACAATAATATTGATCAAAAAAAGTTGAAGTTTTAACAAGAGAAAAAAAGTAACGAATTTGCCATTAATATGAGCTCGTAGAACTATATGTCGATTCAATATTAATAAATATATGTCAATGATATCCTTAACACTAGGATAAAAGTTAAATCATAATATATAATCTCGGCTAATTTGACCATTTTTGCACATTTCTAGTTATTAATTTAGGAATTTCATTGTTGTGCAATTACCGCTATTAATAAAGAGGGAGCACATAATTTCTCAAAGAATATATGAGAAATTATATAAAAGATTTCACACTCATTAAAAGTGGGATAAATTGAATGACTTAATGACTAAATCGTAAAATGAATTCAAATTCAGAATTTGTATAATATAAAGATATTTTTAATGCTATTTAGCATAATTATATTGTGTTTTCCCACTGAATAATAATTAGAATTTAGATTAAAATGAGTGCTTTATTAATTCACGATATAATTGAGTAAAAAACTTAAAATAAAAGTTAATTACTCAAAAAATAGAAGTAAATGAAAATAACTTAAATAATGGTTAAGTGAACACAAATTTTGACAAAAGTCAATTATTATAGAGAAGGAGATAAAATTTCTTTAATAATACCTATTATAGTGATAAAACTTGTTAAAATTCTATATTTAACACAATTTATTTGAAATAAATAGAAATATAAATCCATTTATAGTCCAAATAACGATAAAAATTATCTTTAAATTGATAATTGAATTCTCAAGTATTAAAAAAATAATACATAATTTTCGTTATCAACTAATAAATTGTTTAGGATTTAAATTGTTTGGACAGGAATACAGTTAAGTAATATTTTATAATATTACTGTTACATAAAATATTACTAAACTGTATTCCTGTCCAAATATGCAAAATAAGGTTATGACTCGAATAAATACATTAGATTTGTTTCGTTCCCACCCTTTCTCATTCCCTATTGAATTTCTATTGAATTAGAAAATTCTTGAATGTAATTCAGCACAAATTGCATACTATAATGAATTCTTGTACAATTCTATGAACTTCAATGGTTCTTGAAAAATGTCATGGATTATATCTCAGATATAGATTCCATTCGTTTGATACACTGTCTTATATTCTTAATCGAGCTTTTTTATAATAGTTCTGCCTGACATAATAAAATTGTGTTGAATTAATAGATTTGACAGTTATTTTAGCTTTGCTAAACTGTCAAAACTTATTTACTAAAATACCAAGAACTGAATGACAAAATATAATAATCGAATCTTGTAAATCAACCAATTCTATATTATCAAAAAATTTTAGAATTCTTACAGACAAGTAATCAATTCCAAGTTGAACTACTGAAGCCATATTTAAATTAATATTACTTAATCTCTTAATCAAGGGTAGCCAAGGAGGTATAGGCTAAATATGTACTTCAGGAAGGAATTCAAATTTTTCCCTTACTCCCGCTTTGCTTATATATTTGAAAATTTTTATACCCCTGACATTTTGTGAGAACTTTCAGAAAATATCCCCATCTATACCCTACTGACACGGCAGACCTTTGCTACCTTATCACTTAATCTTTAAGATTATAGCTCTTTATTTATAATTTAAATTAATTATTTTGTATTCAAAAATACGAAAAACTTAAAAAACAAACTAAAAGACTTAGAGGACATTCAAATAGTACGTATGCAGTAGGTAGGGGATGGGGATCAAGAGAAAGCGTATGAATGCGTACGATTTTTAAGGGGGAGTCACTGCGACTGTACGTACTCATTGAATATGCAAAATAAACTGATAAAAAGATTTAAGTTTAGAATTTATAATCCTTTGATAAACTTAAGTATTTTAATCTTAAATCTAAAGTAAAATATTTGAAAATATAATAAAGTTTCGTTTATTTTATCGCTTTATTTAAAATTGCAATAATTGTTTTAATGGCCATAAGTTCAAACCGAATTATATAGCTTTGGTTGAGGCCTATATTCAAACTGTGCCGAATTTGAACAAATGTTCATTCATTTCACAAATTTTCAGCAGTGGGGGGGGGTCCAGCCTTAGTGTACGTACTTATAGAATGCGTACGTGTGCGTATTATGGGGGGAGGGAGGGTCCAAAATTTTGCTATTTTTGCGTACGTACTATTTGAATGTTCCCTAATTCAAACACCAGTCAATTTCTATTATTAATAAACTTTTGTATATCTGTACCACACAGATATACAAAAGCATCGCATAAAGTAATTTAATTGGCTTTTTGGACTCAACTTTAACCATTAAATATACAGTAGAGCACTCGTTATCGAAACAATTTACTAAACAAAATTCAAAAAAATAAATCATTTTAAATAAAACCAGTTATAAGTAAAAAAAAAATTTGTTTAAATTCTATCAAATTCGTGCCGAATTAGTCAGAATTCTGTTAAATTACATAATTTTAATTGAATTAAAGAATTTGACGATTCTTATGGATGAAGTTTGCAGATGCGAGTCAAGTGAAAGTGTGTATTTACTGTATTCATACTTTTTAAAACTAATAAAGTATTACAGATCTTTTTCTTTCCACTTCGTAAAGAATATACAACAAATGTAATGTAAAAAGGGTACAAAATTATTTATTGAGTGATATCATACTGTTTGATTAGGGTTGACATTAGTTAATGGGATTCGAGTTTTTTTCAAAATATTTGCAAAATGTTTCCCATTTTTAAATATACAATAATTTAATCTAATAATGAAATTATTAATTACATTTTTGCACATTTCTTCAGTAATTAAAGAACAGTTGAATTTAATTTTTTCTTTTAATTCAAAAACATTGTTTATTTCATCTGAAAAAACTTTGTCTTTTAAAAACCCCCACAAAAAATAATCACAAGGTGTGAGATCAGGAGAATAAGGAGGCCATATATCTTCAGATTTGTTACTTATAATCCGATTGTTAAAATATTTTTTTAATAGATCCATTGTCTTCTTTGCCGTGTGCGGAGAAGCGCCGTCTTGTTGAAAAATTTGTTCTTCGAATCTATCCCCGACCAATTCACGTAATTTAGGGATGAAATAATTTTCAATCATATTTCGATAATTTTCTTGATTTACAGTTATTTTCTGCTCATTTGAGTTTTCAAAAAAATAGGGGCCAATTATCCCTTGAACAGAAATGGCACACCAAACTGTGACATAGACCGGATGAGCAGATTTTGCAATAAATGTTTTCGGTATCTCTGTTCCCCAAATTCTCATAGTCTGCTTATTGCAATATCCATCCAGGTAAAAGTGACTCTCGTCACTAAACCACACATTTTTTAAAAAATCACAATTATTTGCACATTTTGACAATATTTTTTTGCAAAATTCAAGTCGTTTAATAAATGAGTTTTCAGGGATTTTGTGCATTATTTGAATTTTATATGGAAACAAAAGAAGAATTTTTCTTAAAATAATTCTGACTGACTCGCGTCCAATATTTGTTTTTAAACTAATTTTATTTATACTTTTTCCCTCACCACTTTTTAAACAATTTTCAACTTTAATAATATTTTCACATGTTATGACAGTTTTTTTATGTGGAGCATTTTTATGACGAGGCACGACTGAGCCAAAGTTATTAAAATTTCTCACATTATTTAAAACAGTTTGCTTTGTTGGACAAACATTTTGTGGGTATTTAGACACAAATTTATTGTTTACATAATTATATTTATTTTTTACTTTATCATTTTTTACTTCTAAATACCACCTTACTATGTCGGTTCTTTCATCGATTGATAGACCCATTTTTAAAATTATTGTTAAAAATTTCACAAATATATAATGTTTTCACACAAAGATAATAATAAAACTAATTTATTATTTGAATATATTTTCAAACCCTAGTCTTGTGATATCTGATAAGATGGGAAAATAGTTTAAGGTCTATAACAAGTTTAGGGATTAGCAAAGTCCTCACAAGTGGAAAGAAAAAGATCTGCAATGCTTTATTGAATACATACATATTAACCAATTATATCAGGCAAAGAAAATATAAAAATATTGATATTTTAGTTTTAGCCAAAGAGTGGTATTTCTTAAATAACTCTTGTTTTCAAATATTTTGCAGAATAACAAGCTGATTTTTTAATTTAAATTTAATTTAATTAAGCTTATTCTCTCCTGTTCTCTTGGCATTTGTTAGTTATAATTAATTAAATCACTTATTATTTAGTATTTGTCAGATATTTAAAACCCATTAATTTTAATAATTTTTAAACACTTGATTTACCTTTAAATTATTCTTTATAAGATAGCTTAAAAACCAGACAAGCTAGATGAAAATTGTAAAATGAACATCATGCTATTATTTAAGTATCTATTTAATCAAATTATCATAATTGAAATCTAATTAATAAATCAAAAGTCATGAGCATACTAAATTGAGCATTCTTATCAATTTAAATGATCAAAGTGCAATAAGGGCCTCGGTAGAATCAATGAAAGATAGTGGTGTCCACGACTATATCGTTGTAAACCTCATTTAAAGATGAGTTCAACTATATATGATACTACTCTGGCCATTGTCATCGGGATCAGCTCGGCTCTGATCAATAGCCGCCGAAGAATTGTTAACATAGTCATTTACAAATATATAACCTCGCCATATTTTATTTCTGCACATATATTAGGCCACCTTTTAGTGTATTCGCTTTATTTCAAAATATTTCGCAAAATTCATTACAAATCAGTAACATTTCAATGTTTTGCAGTGCAGTTGTATTTAAAAACCACTAAATTAACTGATTTTTACCAATATATCATTAGTTTTAATGTATTTTATATACTAAAAACCAATAATAATCCACTTTTTAGCAATATTTCTCTTTTTGTAATGAATTGTGTATTAAAAAGCCGTAAACAAACTAATTTTGAGAGAAAAAACATTTTTATTACATATTGTGGTCAAAATATGAGTTTTTTGAAAAACCCTACCCTAGTCTCCCTAGCAAAAAATTGGCAAATTCCACCATTTTACCCTCTCATAGACTCTCACAGAAAAAATTTCCCCTCCCTAACGTTTTGGACCTTAGACATCCCTGAGTAGAATATAATAACATTAATCGAATAAATTAAAATATGGTGTACTATGTGTGCAGAAATAAAATATGACGAGTTTATATATTGTGTCATTTGAACACTTGGATCAGGTCCAAAATGAATTAGCATTTCTACTTTTTGATACTTTGCACTCCCATAAAACTCTTCTACTACCCTTTCAGCACAAATTTTTATCTTGAGAATTATCAGTAGATATAGTAGAATAATATATAAAAATTTATAAAATTTCCAATTTATTTTTGCGCATTTCCAGAGTTATATGAATACAAAGTAATGAAATAAAATAAAAGATTATAAAATCTAACTCAACTCCTGCTGTAAACATACAGTACATATGATATAATGTATTATGTGTAATATTTTTTCTAGTGGCTATCATAGCCACAAAAGCGAATGCTTGATCTAGACCTTGGATCGTCAAAATTAATTGGGGTTTAAATAAATATCGATTTGCGCACCAAACAAAACATATCGCTTTCTTTGATGCAATTTTCTTTATACTAATAATTTTTATCTTTTAAAATCAGGGAGCATTTTATTATAAATTTTGAACAGGGGATGGGGTCCAGGGGAGGGTATTGCGCAATCATCAGATTCTTGTAGAATTTAATATAAAATGACGTAATTTAACAAAATTTTGAATATTCTGTAAAATTTAACAGAATTTAATCAAATTTATCAAGAATTTGACAATATTCTGTTATTTTTCTAGGAATTTAGACAAAATTTCACAGAATATTCCAAGAACGGCGCCTTCGATTCCGTTTTCTCAAAATTGCTATGGGGGGTACCTCGCGAGTGACTTAAGGGGTATCGGCCAATCACAGGGGATATTTCAGGCTGGACCCCCCTTTGCGCATCCCTGATTCACACTCGTATGAAAAACTATTCCGTTGAATAGTAACGTTAATTTTTACAGTTGATTCACTCATCATATGGTACTAGTCATACAAAAATTATATTACTTATTATGCCAGTCCGAACTGATAAAGCTCATACTTTTTTGTGATAAAAATCTGGCATTAAATCAGACGAACTTATACTAACCCATAGATTCTAATAGCGTTTGTATGACTTCATCTGGGTAAATGCCAGATTTTTATCAAACAAAGTATGTGCTTTATCAGTTCTGATGCAAATGTATAAGTATTTTACTTTGTAATAAAAAATGCCCTGTAAAAATACACAAATAAGGAATCAATAGATTTATAATTAAATTAAATGCCAAACAAATAATAATTAAAGCACTCAATAAATGCATTGAAATTAAAGATAAATTATTAATATTTTTTATAAATGAACTCCTAAGTAGAGATCCCAGTTTTGAACCCTTCCCTTAAGGGTCCCTTAACCCTTAAGGGAAGGGTTGAAGATTTTTGCGTTACCATAAGGGAAGGGAAGGGAAGGGTTGAGAAAAGATGGCTAAGGGTTGAGAAGGGTTGAAAAAAATTAAGTCAAGGCTTGTATAAAACCAATATTTAATAAATTAATATAATAATTATAGAAAAAATTCCAATATCTAACACCACATTAGAGAATGAGAATGTTTTAAGATTTTAGATATATTTGTCCTTTTTTTTTGTTCGCAAGTATTTGAGCTGAGAAACAACAAGCGTTAATAGAAGGCTTTGTAAGGGTTGAGTAAGGGTTCACAAGGGTTGAGGAAAAATGGTTAAGGGTTGGAAATGGTTGAGAAAAAATTTTGTATTCAAGGGAAGGGAAGGGAAGGGTTGAAAAATCTTACACAAGGGAAGGGAAGGGTCAGAACATTTTAGAAAAGTCGGACCTCTACTCCTAAGCATGACAATAACTGCTTCTTCTCTGTTCTCGTCCTGGTAAGACTTTTCCTGTCCTGAAATTAAAGGAACAAGTGTCATCATCTCCTTAATTGTTCCGCATCATAAGTAATCGATGGGACACTTTACACTTTTCACATGTTATCCATTCCTGTCTTGTCCTGTCCTGTACAGGACCATGACTGGGACAAGACAGGAAACAAGACCAACTTTAGGTAGTCTAATCCGGACAATACAATGCAAGGCAGATCTGTCACCCCCTGTCAAATGAATTGAGGGGTAATTTCTTCGTACATTTCAATTGCTTGTCGTTTAAATTAAAATTAATGATTCAATAGAATTAAAGCTAATTATGAAATTTTATAGATTTAATTTTGTTGAATTCAAATTCTATGTTAACATACAATTAATATTTAAGTCTTTAATACATTGAATTCACAAACAAATACAAATAGTTTTGTAGTACTAATTACAGTAATTCAATAGCAAATGTTGATTCGTTAGCAAATCTGATAGAAAGACAAAAATATTTGTTTTGCGTCTAATAATTAAATATAAGTTGAATTAAGATTACTTTTATAGTATAATATAATATATTCCGGACAGGGATTGCCAAAGGGGGTGCAGCCCGAAATACTCCCCCCCCCCCTGAGAAAACAATCTTTAACATTACTCTACGTCTATGGGAGAGGTACTGGCGATTGGTCACAACTTCTGGCGAAAAACACAAATACCCCCTGTCCCATGACTCAAATCCCAGATGTCAAAAACCATGCCCATCCCTGATTCCGAAGTTATTTATAAATTCTATTTCAAAATCAAACCAATTAAAACCAATCAATATATAAATTAGATAAACACAGTAATTCACCCATGGACAATAATGTCTTATTCAATGCCAGATTTTTATCAAATAAAGTATGGGGTCAAACCGATCTTGTGAATTCATTTATTTGGTCTATCACTTACTTTATTTGTAAAATATTATAAACCCCCGATCTTTTAAATCTGCACATGTAGAGCAAGTTGTACTGATGTATCCATATAATGTTATAACCAGTGAAGAGCTCCATCTTGCTCACCAGTAGAGGCCCATTACTGAACAGCATTCCTTTTGAAACACATACCATAACTTATGGCATAAATTAGTTTCAAAAGGAATGCTGTTCAGTAATGGGCCTCTACTGGCGAGCAAGATGGAGCTCTTCACTGATTATTAAGCATAACAAATGATGTAGAAATCATTTTAGTAAATATCAACGTAAAACTTGCATCATAGATAATCAGAATATAAACTTGATGAATTTGTAGTTGTTTCGAGTTCCATATCGGTGATTTTCACAATTTTCACCTTTTTATCAAAGGCTTCTCAAAATTTTCTCTTTGAAATAAAATCACATTGAAATAAGTAGTTTAAAACACTAAAAACATTTTGAGAACCCTTTGATAATACACTCAAAATTAACTTTTTAGAAAATATTTATAAATTTCTCATTAAACTAAAATATTATTTTTTATAAAATTTAATTAATATTTAATAAATAGGAGCTATGATTAATCGTGAAGAGAGATTTAATTATATTAAAACCTTACTGAATAAATTTAGTTTGAATTTTGTTTATAAAAACTAACATTGTGCCAGTTCCTGTTGTTATAGTAAATAATTATATGCTAGATTGTTTACAATTCATCATCCTGCTTTACTGTGAAAATGTTTTAATTTTTTAAAAAATATACACGTATCAGATCCTGACAACTTCAGATTTACTCCATTCCTGTCTTGTCGTGTTCTTGTAATGTTCACAAATATGTCTGGTATTACCCTTTTCCTGTACAAGACTAAGACGGGACAGGGCAAGACAGGAAACAAGACGAACTTTAGATAGTCTAGTATGAATTTTTCAAAAGGCATCTAAATATTCCTTCAATACATTTAAATTAAATGAAAATTTAATTAATTTTAAGACTTGAGAAGTTTGAACTATTAATGAGAATGTTTAACAAGCATAAATATTCCTAATTTAATTAAGTTTAAAGTAAATTAAAAATATTTAAGAGGAAATTAGATTTTAATAAATAGTTAAATTTTAAAACATCTTAAATACCTTTATTCACAGTCTATTAAACTCTCTATAATTGGTAATTATTAGTTAAACAAGATCATTTATAAAGTATTATATAATATAGCATAACATTTTGTAAAACATTTAAGGTTTTTTTTCAAAGTTATATAACTTTTAAACTATAAATTTGAAAAATCACTTTTGTTTTAAACAAAAACAACAAAAAACAAGTTGTGTTGTTGTGATCTTGTATTACAAAATGCTATGAAAATTGAATCACATGTTTGTGCGAAGAAGTCATTGAAGTGCGTTTTTTTACAGAGCGATTGTCTCATTCAAACGAATAACCTTCATGTGAGGCACAGATGTGATAAATATAGCCTCAGATAAAATATTAGATGTTATATAGGCTTAACTGCATCACAATTTATAACTTGTCTTTTAACTTTATTTTATATAAAAAGCAATATGCTCATTTATGTTATATGTCTGTGAAAAAGTTATTAAAAAATTCTTATCAAATGTTTTAATTAGTAAAATAATATCAAAGTCATTGCCGAATAACTTAGCAGAGAATATCTTCGTGTAAATGCATTTTACTTATAATTAGCCTTTTTATTATTATAAAGTCTTGGATATTCGAAAATGGACTACTTGTGAAGCCTTTCTATACTATCCATATGTAGTCCAATATTAATGCTCAATTTTTTAGACTCAAACTTAAATAAAATTATTGTACTTTCTATTAAATTAAAAATGAAATTAAAGATAAAAGATTCAAAAACTTTTAAACGATTCAAGATTATTATTTAAGTTATTATTAGATTATTATCAAGTCAAAAAATGAATATATAAAGGCTTCAGAAGAAGTCTATTTTCGAATTTCCAAGACTTTATATAATCTGAATTTGATACAAAAAGAAATTACTAGTTTGTCTTGTGTTTTAAAGCATAACATAGTAAATTTATAATGTAAATTTTCCAAAAATTTATTTTGTATTAATGGATCTTGTAGGTTTAGCACTAACCAATAAGACAGGGGTAGCCAAGGCTGAGTATAATCTAAATACCCCCAACTGAGTTTGAGAATTTACAGGGGTATCTCATTTTTTAGGTTAAAAACATCGATGGTTTTTGAAAAACAAGACTTAATTTTTAAAACTTTTTCAATATTTCATTAGATATTTAAATAAACATGTATTTATGTACTAACCCATGAAATATGTATTTTATATGTATTTCAAGTTTAAAAAAAACTTCACCAAATTAACGTTTATTGTATGAATTGTTTGGCCCCAAATTTTCAGATAATTTAATTAATCTGGGACAAATATGTATTTAAATATTTATCCGAGCTTTAACTATTAGTAATAAAATGTTTTAACACTGCAGACGAAGGGTCGCCAAAGGAGTATAGCCTAAATACTTCTCCCTGAGCTTGAGATTTGCAAAATACCCTCTGTGCATTTTTATCTTACCCCCTTGTGCATTTTTACCTTACTCTCCCCTATGCATTTTTCATTTTTTTGAGATTTTGTAGACACTCCCTGGTATTTTGAGAAAATTTTCTCAAAATACCACTTCTATACTCCCCCTTATTCGGCCGACCTTGGCGACCCCTGCTGCGGAATAATCTGACGAATATTTTATTTTTTAAACATAAAATTACGTTACTTTTAAAATAATAATTATTATACTTGTTATTTCAGAGATGTTTAAAGGGGGTAGAGTTCGGAATACTGAAAAATGAAAAGCTGACTCTAAAAAGCGCGAAAGCACAGCACACCTAAAAGTATTCAGTTGAATATCGCTAATTCAGACAATTCTGCAACAATTTAGTAAGAATTTGACAAAATTCTGTTATTGTTCTAATAAATTAGAATTTCACAGAATATTTCAAAAACAGCGTTGTTATCTCAAAATATCCAGAAGTATCCCGTTTTTTCCTCTTCACTAGGGGGTATTTTGGCTATACCACCTCTCCATTAGTCATCATAGTTACTTCCAATCACAAGAAAACTATCCAGATGGTCAAATGCAGTTTATTAAATAATTAATATCAAAGACTGAAAAATAAAAAAATGAATACATAATATAAAATACCCGGAATATAGAAATACAATACAATACTGTATTTATTATTTCATTTTTTTATTCAATACAAATATATCATTTAAAATAAAT
>JAQFXN010000922.1:0-17745 GCA_034693365.1 Liacarus xylariae
GAGGGCCAAAAAAGCACCTTAGAATTGAGATATCGCCGAAATAATTAAATCATAGTCCAGATCATTTTAAGAGGTCATTTAGAGGGGGAATTTTCAAAATTTTAAAGGGGGGGGGGGGTTGAAAACTTAACGAATTTGATTGGAAGATTAAAGCTTTTTCGAAAATTGGTAGGAGGGGTACCCCAAAGCAAATCCTTAAATGGCCTAAAATGTTGTGAAAAGTACCCTGATTTGTTTATTTCAGCGATACCTCAACTCTAAGGTGCTTTTTTGGACCTCTCTGACCTTCCCAATCCCTGATAATACTTTAGTAAAGAGTCATAACGCACAGCTCTATTATAATATCATTAATTCTGTAATATTCTCAGGGATGGAGGGTATAACCCGGAATACCCCTTATGTTTTTGACCGATACTTATCTCGGCCGCTCGCGAAATACCCCCATCTCCTCCTATAGCAATTTTGAGAAAACGGCATCGAAGGCGTCTTTTTGGAGAAAATTTTGTCTAAATTTTTAGAAAAATAAAATTTTGTCAAATTGTTGCTAAATTTGGTAAAATTCTGTTAAATTCTTACAGAAGTGATTACTTCATAACGTCATTTTTAATTAAATTCTGCAAGAATTTGATGATTGCAAAATACCCTTCCCTATGCAACATTTGTGACGTCACAGGCCGGAATACCCCTCCACTGAAATTTCTTCCTTTCCCCATCCCTGAATGTTCTGCAATATAAAAGCTCCGTTTCAATGAAAAACTTTCGTTTTTCATTTTATAATTTATATTTGAGGAATTAGAGTAAAGGAAAGGCAATCAAAATACCACTTTTCTAAGAGTTCAAAAATGTTTTTATTAATTACTTCGTTAGAATCACAGTCTTGGAAAATAGTATTCGCAGAAAGTCTGCCAATAGTTAGACCAGGTCTTGCCTTGAGGTTAGGGATACATAACTCGAACAGTTTTTAAGAGACACCTCTAAATATGTGCCATAAACGTATGATTAAATAAATGGTGGAATGTCAAGAAACCTATGCATATCGATAGAGAAGGTCATTCTGATTAAGGCATTCCTTTGCAAAATTTCCTAAACCTTGGCATGTGCAGGGCATGCCAACCTTGCTAGAGGGCGCTAAAATATATAGTTCAATTAATTAATTTTAACACTTGGGACATCGATTCTGACTAATTCTCACATGCTGAATCGATTGGAGATAGTCTCAAACTCGAAAACAGACTAATTTGTGAGATAAGGTGCTAAAAACAATAATTTGGTACAAAATAGATCATAATCTTAAAAGTTTTTAGATTTTCAAGATTAAGGGTATTAATATTTGCCTCAAGCAACTACATGCCAAGGTTTAGAAAATTTTCAAAAGGAATGACCTACTTACAATGACAACCACCATCGATGTGCATAGGTTTCTTGAAATACCACCATTTTTTAAGGCGGCATACGTTTATGGCACAACTATTAGAGGTGTCACTTAAAAACTAGTGACTTATTAATTCAGGCCTGAGTTAGACTATCCATATATACAGTTAAGAGAAATCCTAATCGAGAGGTGAGAATAGGATAGACTTCACTGCATAATGTATTTCGTATGGACGAAGTAATGTAACATGAGCCGATTTACAGACAAAACTCTCGATTAGGATTTCTCTTAACTGTATATAGTCCTAAATTAACATTTAGTTTATTGACTTCAACTTAGATAAAATTATTGAATTTTTTTTATTATTTTACAAATAAAGATTGCAGAATAAAAAAAACTTTTAAAAAATTAAGAATTTTTTTGAAAGAAAAAACACCAAAATCAATATTAATTTAGGACTATATATGGATAGTGTAAATATTGGCAGACTTTCTGCAAAAACTATTTTCCAAACTGTATATTGCTATGATTTAACCATTAAAGAAAGACCTTAGCAAATAGCTGAGGGTTTTTCATCTCTTGAAGATATTATAAATGCATACGTTTCAAATGGAAGGGAAGATTAAAATAAAATTCGAAGTCAGGGGGTAGAGGTCCTGATAGGAGCCTCAAAATCACAGGAGGAGTATAAGGTAAGGTATTTTTAATCTTCAAAATCTTACAGAATTTGATTAAAGTGCCACAATTTAACAGAATTTCGTCTAATTCTGCAAGAATTTAACAAAATCTGACTGAATTTAACGAAATCCTCCTATTTTTCTACGAATTTAAACAGAATTTCATAGAATATTCAACAAATGGTGCCTTCGGCGCCGCTTTTTAAAAAATATTTAGATAAAGGGTATCTCAAAATTTCTCATTTTTTCTTCATCACAGAAGTATTTTGGTCAATTTTCGGAGACAGTGTGAGTATCTTGGCTATACCCCTCATTGAGCATCCCTATTGTTTACCCTCGATCAAAAACCTAAATATCATCCTAATGTTATAATGCCACACTGTAGCCTCCTAGCCTCGCAACTAAAATCTCACTCCTCCTAGAACTCTTGACTAATGTAAATTGTTGAAAAATAGTTAAAATCAATTTTAAAATTAAAATTTTTGGTCCGGACAAAAGATGGCAGCTAAAATATCGCTGACATAAAACAGCGGACAAAACATAGACGGAAAGGACAATAATTTTCACTTTTCATTATCAAGTTGAAATTTTTTGGGAATTCTTTTAAGCTTGTTCTCCATAAAAATCTTGAAATTTTGTTTATCAGGTTCTACCCCAAAATACCTGACATCTAAAAAATGAGAGGGTACCCTATCTAGAGTTTTTTTTTGTATAAAAATTGTTAGCTTTTCGAGTAATGTTAACCTGCAACATCTTTGTCACATAAATAGTTTTAATATGACCTTTTCTCATGTTTTCACCTTTATCAAAAATTCGAGTTCAAAACTGGTGATATTGGCTTTATGATTCCCAATTTTATTTTATTTTATTTTTTTTTGTCTGCTTTATTACAGACGGAATTATAAGTGAAAATAAATCGATGCTACAGAAATGATGACAAGCACATAAATATTCTATATTCGGATCTATCTAGGTTTCAAATTGATTGAATTATCATTTTTCTAATTATTCTAATTATTATAACTTTGTTTCTCAAGATAACTAAAAAAAATTTCCAAGATTATCTCCCATTATGATTCCTTAATTCATAAATAAAGTTATATCAGAAACGAAGAATATATTGTGATATTCCGACATGTCGTTAGTGGTCATGTCCTTCTTTATCTCTGAATGATCTGGACGTTACCAGGATATTTTTGGTTAACTTTTGCTAAAATCTGCTAAATAGTCTTATTTTATGTGCCATAAACTATGATAATTAAGTAGAACTGAATAAAATTTATAATAACGATTCTATCAGATGTCCAATACCCCTTGGTTTCTTTGTCAACTTGATCACTTACAAAAAGACTAGTTCCATATGTATATTGAATAAAATCAAAAATCTAGAAATAAAAATCACAAGTTATTCTGCAAGTCTTCACATGGAATGGAGAGCATCGCAAAAGAGAATTTATAAAAAAAATTGTCAAAAATTTTGTAATTTAGGGCCAATACCTGACTCAATGTGAATGCAGATTTTCATTTGAGAGAGCAATGACTGTCATATACTCTACATATGTTATGCGTGACTTTAAAGTACAGCAATTCAATGCTTTAGTCAATTTTGAAGCGCTTGATAAATAATAAAAAAAGCCGAAGGTTACTTCAATAACTATCTTTTTACTTTTCCACGAATTTATAAAGGCTATGAAAATCTAAAGACCTATTTTTAAACAAATATTATATATAGAGATTAGAAAAACCTAAAATTTTTGTAACTCTCATATATTTATAAATGCAGTATATTAATCTACTGGAGATTCTACAGTAACAATAACTTATAACAATAGTAATATTTTTATATCTTTTAAAATAGTATGCCAGGTGCCAATTCTAGAGTAGAGTTAGTTGAACTCTAATCTCATCAATCAATTATAATCAATCAAATATTCTTTAAATTTCTAGAATTTCTAGTCTTTTTTTTAACAATTAGAAGAATAACGAATTAAAACTTCTGTTTAATTAAACAAATTGTCTCAAAGCACTAGATATCGATTATTTATAATTAATAGTTTGAATTTTGATTTCCATAATTAATAATTAATTATTTCGTTGACTCAAAGAAATAAATGTTATTAAAAGAGTGTTTAAAGTGTTCGTAAAATCACTTGAATTTATATTAAGAGAAGGTAAGGGTTTGTTTAGAGATACTTAAGAATTTAGAGGCCAAGTCTTAGAGCCTTTCCGTCGAGATTTTCATTCGGATTCTACTTAAATAATCAATTCAGAGTACTTTTAGCTAATTTTAGGTCATTTAACCGGTATTTTCGAATATTTGGAGTGGGGGGGGGGGGAGAACTAATCGGATTTAATTGATTACTTTATGAAATGGCTCTAAAAGTACCCTGATATCACAGATAGTGAATATTTTTTGGGTGAATTCTCAATAAAAAAAAATATGATGTTTGGGTTCGACAGTATGTGATTTATTAAACACTGGGTATCTCTGGCTTTGATATGGTTTGCCCACAAAATTCTTTGTGAGAATCTAAGCAAACACTACAGTAGTCTAAATGTTGAGAATATAACAGTCAAACTAGTCTATAACGAGCGGTTGGGTTCCAAAAAAGTGGTTCGTTATAACCCGGACTCGTTATATCGGACCTAAAAATTAGGTAAATTTGATCTTTTTGTACTGATATACTGCTCGCTATAGCCGGGTATTCGTTATAAACGAGTTTGACTGTAACAGTAGTGTTGTTATAATAAGTGAATGGCATAGGAGTGCACATAGTTTACTGATTCAGTGCTCTCAGCACTGATGAAAACGTTTTGCTCAATAGGTTTGTGTTAGCGTTCATAAGAGATGATCCCTTAATAGTGTGTTTGATAGCAATGTCTGTTTGTGTTTATGCGTGTCTTTCATAGCATTGATTGTATATTAAATGTATTAATAGTTCACAAAATGCCAAATAAACCCAAAAAGGAAAAAGTGAGTCATTATTAAACATATTTTGATTTAAATACAAATATATTTATGTTTTGTTTAAATCAATTCAATTATTAACTAATATTCAGACAATTGTTTTCAACCATTGATTTGAACCAAACATTTGTCGCTAAATATCATTCATTTGTATATCAATTGAAATGTTTTTTTGTATTTATTTTTAATTCAATTGTCTTTTGATTTCAAACATAGCTTTCGATTAAAAGCAATTCAAACAATAATAGAGACCAAAACGAGAAGGAGAACAACGACAACAATGAAGAGGTATTGCAAAACACATCCAATTATACAATCAATTGATTAGATCTTAAGCCACAAAAGATGGCGGAATTCAGTCATCACTTCTTTGATTACTGTTTTCACTTGTTTTAGTCATTTATTTCTCAAACAATTTTCATATCATTTATTCAATTAATTGAGGATTTGTTTAATTAATTGTTTGGAAATATTGTTAGTTTTTTTTATTATTTATTTATTGCCCTTTAGTTAGGCTTTCAGTACTTTATAAATAGTGTCGTAAATAAATCTTTTATTACTTTTAATATTATTAACGATTCAATGGATTTGTAAAAAATATTTATTTATTAAATGTTTTTTTTAATTTGAATGAAAGGTCGAAAAACGTAATAATAATAACAGTTATAGCAGTAGTGAAAGTAATAGTTTGAAAGTCTGTCCAAATAGTCTTAATGCCAACCAAACCAACCAAAAGCCCAAATATACAGGTGTTTCGCCTACACTTAAGACAACCCGACGACAGTCGTCTTCGCGATTCAATGTCAGCAAAAATCGTGAACTTCAGAAACTGCCGGCGCTTAAGGACACAACTGGAACGGAAAGGGAAGAGCTGTTTATACAAAAGCTAAACCAATGCTGTGTTCTCTTCGACTTCGCAACGGATCCATTGAGTGATCTTAAATGGAAAGAAGTAAAAAGGGCTGCCCTTCACGAACTGGTGGAGTACATCATGACTCAGAGGAATGTCATCACCGAAAACATATACCCAGAAGTGGTTAATATGGTATGCATTCAACACTTAACACAATATTTTTTCAATGTTTTATATATTATTGAAACCAAGTTTTTATTCATTTTCTTAATTATTTCAATGAAATTCTTTTGTTTTTCATTTCAGTCCAGTTCTCCTAAATTTAATATTTTCTAATTTTTTTTGTGAAACTGAGTTTCGAATAAAAGCATTGAATCATCAGTTTTTGGTTGAGTAATAGTTATTTGATTTTCAATATGACTTTTTTCTCTAATATTTTCTTTAATAGTCGTTAAATATTTGTTAAAGTTTTTGATGTCTTTCTTAATTATTTGACTTAATTTCCTTTTTTATTAGTAGTTAAGTCGCAATTAATGTTTCATAGATTTGAGTTAATATATTCATAAACAAAATTTAATTTATTCCTAATTGCAATTACGCATTGCATAACATAACTATAAAAAAGATTGCAAACCATTTAATGACTATTTGTTTATAATTTTAAATCAACGCTTTGAGTCAATTCAAGGAATTATTTAATATATATTTAATGTCTTTTTATGATAATAGAGTGAAAATTTAATATTAAAATTATTCCTCATTTGCGGCGAATAAGAATTTCTAAAATTTATTTTCAAAAAAAACATTTTTATTTTTTTTTTAAAACTCTAATTATCGTTAATGAGAACAACAGAAGAATTAAATGTTTGTCTTATTCTTTAAGCGAAAAAAAGAAAGTTTTTCTTTACTATCGATCGTACTCTCAATTATCAGTGATTTGTCTCAACCCATAACTGAAAGCATTTTATTTTATTTGAAGGCTTGAGTATATAAATCAATTAAAACCTGATATACAAAAGCAATGCCTAATTCTTATTCTTTTATTTAATACATTACTGTTTCTCTATCTCTAATGTATAACAAGGCCTCAGAATTAATCTTAACTGTTCTTAATGTTAAAAATCTATCGATAAAAAAATTATTTCAACGTTTTCTTTTTGATAACATTAATATAAAAGTTATTAAAACTCTTTCTTTTGAAATAATAAACAGTTAATTCATTCGTATATTTCTGGCAAAAATGGATTTTCTGTTTGATATAATTTATTATTTTTTCGATACAAACAATGTTTGATTTGATAAACAGTTTATATTAGAGTTTATTTTTATTAAATCGTTTGAGATTTGATTTATTTTTCTTTTAATTTATTAAAATCTACAAATTGTTAAGTAATTTAAAACTTTGCAACACTTTTAAACACAAATTAAAGGCTTGTCTCAGACGTGTATTTATCAAAAATATTTGTCTTTCAAAAGCAACAGTGCATTTGAATATTTAGCAGCTGTTGTAGTGTGAAGTGTAACTGTCAAAAAATTGCAAACCGCCCACGGATTATATCAAACTAATCAAAATGAAAATGAATCGATTTAACACTAGACTATGGTATAGACAAATATTGTTACAATACTTTCTGCACAATTAGCTTTTTTAAAATGTGAAAACTTTCTGTCAAATCCATTGAGTTTCCAGCCCTTACTTCCAATGCTGAGATCAGAAAACAGCTTAAAATGTCAAATCAATATCCCCTTCCCTCTACTTCTCTAAGCTCTTAAAAAATAATAACCGCTTAATACTTTTGAACCTGAGCATACCTAACTTTATTACAATTTTAATTAATTTTATGTCTATATGTCAGAGTCGGAAGATTTTATGTTTGTTTGACATTAAATTCTAATAATTTTTCAAAATTAACAATAATTTGTAAATTAATTAAATATTACAAAATTGAATTAATTTTTAAATGTTTTATTTATAAAGTTTGCCACAAATGTATTCCGAACACTCCCGCCCTCATCCAATCCAAACGGTGCTGAATTCGATCCGGAAGAGGATGAGCCGACTTTGGAGGCCGCGTGGCCTCACTTGCAATTGGTTTATGAGTTTTTTCTTCGATTCCTGGAATCACCAGATTTTCAGCCAAACTTAGCGAAGAAACACATCGAACAGAAATTTGTGCTTCAGGTCTGAACTGATATCTGTTTTACAATATTTAAAATATAATTCAAAAAGAGTCAAATATAATCCGGAACATCCAATTATTTTGTCATTATTTTGTCATTATTACCCCCTATTGTCTCCTCCAATAAAGCTGAAAAGCTGACTGAATTGCAATAAGTTTAATGAAATTGTTAGTTCCGGTAATTCTTTGTTAAAGCAGTGAATCTAAAAATTGTCTCAAATTAATCATTGATGGAGTTTTAGTAATGCTCTGAATATACAGTATAAGTGATTTATAATTAGATAATTTAATGTCCTTTCATTGAAGAGTATCCTTCGAGTTAAGCACTAATTTGAAAACTTATATAAGAATTGACTCAACCCCTGACCAACAGTTTATTTTCTATATTAACACCGAATCTGTTTTTATTTGTCTAACAGTTACTCGATTTGTTTGACAGCGAAGATCCGCGAGAAAGGGATTTCTTAAAGACTACTTTACATCGCATTTACGGCAAATTTTTAGGATTGCGGGCGTATATTAGGAAACAAATTAATAATATATTTTATAGATTTATTTATGAATCAGAACGTCATAATGGCGTCGCAGAACTGTTGGAAATACTAGGCAGGTATGTGTGTCTCCATTGGATTCGGTTTAATCGCAATATATGAATAAATAATTATTTTTATAGTATTATAAATGGTTTCGCACTACCGCTTAAAGACGAACACAAAGTTTTTCTACTTAAAGTACTGATGCCTTTACATAAAGTAAAATCTCTGAGTGTATATCACCCACAACTGGCCTATTGTGTCGTACAGTTTCTAGAAAAGGATCCGAGTCTTACCGAAAATGTAAAATTCATTACAACTGAATTGTTTTTTTTATATTTTGTTAATAATATTTTAATTGCGATTTGTGTCAAACCATAGGTTATAATGAGTTTATTGAAGTTCTGGCCTAAGGTTCACAGTCCTAAAGAAGTTATGTTTTTGAATGAATTGGAAGAGATTCTGGATGTGATAGAACCGGCAGAATTCCAGAAAGTGATGAATCCATTGTTCCGACAGTTAACTAAATGCGTGTCTTCGCCGCACTTTCAAGTGGCCGAACGGGCGCTCTATTACTGGAATAACGAATATATAATGAGTTTAATCACAGACAACGCCTCAGCGATTCTGCCGATTATGTTTCCGGCGCTCTATCGCAACTCGAAGTCGCACTGGAATAAGACTATACACGGATTGATATACAATGCGTTGAAATTATTTATGGAAATGAATCAAAGATTGTTCGACGACTGCGTTCAGACGTATAAACAGGAAAGACATTCGTAAGCAATAAATTGAATTTGAATTGAATATAGACTTAAAACTGTTTAAATTTAAAAGTGAAAAATTCAAAGGCAAGGACAGAGACGAGGCCTGGAATAAAATCGAAGATTTGGCCCAAAAGAATCCAAATTTTAATGAAATCAAACAAAAGGATAGCATAAGTGGACTCAATTTGAATTTGGAGAGTGAGGTCTTCTCTCCTATCGATGACTACGAAGACATTTCTTATGAAAAGTTTGAAACCGAAGCAAAAGAAGTGAGTCTTTAGTTAAAAAATTGATTAAATAATTGCAATTAATATTGTCTTTGCTTTACTTGAGGCCCGAAAAATGGTTAAACGCGATAAACCACTTCTTCGTCGTAAGTCAGAGCTCTTTTCACCGGATCCTCAACTACTCAATCATAAAACTCACGACCAGTTTCTTCTATCACAACCCGAAACCAACAGTTGAATTGAGTCATCAAAACATCGAACGCATAAACTATTTTAATCCTATAATTGTCTTAAATATTGTTTAAACAAAATTTGTTTTCAAACCATTTTTTTCATTGTGTGTCTAATCCTTAATGAATTAGTCACTAATCGCTGCTATTATTTGCATTTTATTAATAATATTATTTGAAATTGAGTGCCTATACCTGTATTTTTTAGTTTATACACATTCCCAACATTTTAAGACTATTTGGAATCTTTAGTTCAATTCTATTCCAATATTTGATAAATGATTCCTAAATTATATTTTTATTATTGGATTATAATTTAGTCATTAATAGTAAATCAATTCATTTGTTCTTTTATTTTATTTAAAAAACTAAAGTAATTCTAGAAAAAGGAATCCATTTATTGAATATTGTATTGCATTAAATATCATTTCATTAAAACAAAATATATATTTAATATATAATGATTTGTCATTTTTTCAAATATCGGCAAAACATTTTTTAGCTGTTTTTTGCAAACACTTCTGAAAAAAATATACAAAAAATTAATTGAATTTTTGTGTTAAGTTTAGGCCTTAATTATTGATTGAAATTTTATAGCAAACTTATAATACAAATAATGTAAATATTAATTCTAATTCGGATTATTATTAAAGAAACGTTTGTTTTAAATTCCGATTTATTTCAAAAGCATTTTGGGCTTTAATTGCAATTGAATTGAGAAAACATTAACTATCACTTGATTATATCGGATATCATTAATGAGTTTATAATTTACATATTATTCAATTTTTTTGAACCGATGATTAAATTTTTACAGTAATTTAAAAGTTGAGACAAAACTAAATTTAACATATTTTTTGTTTATTACAGAATAAGTTTGTGGTTTAACTTTAAAACAAAGCATTGAATAATTTGAAAATAATTGTTTAAAATTAAAATTATTTTTTTCAGTTCTATTATTTGAGATTTTAATCACTATTAGAATAGAAATACTGTACTAAGAAAATGAGTGAATAAAATTGTTTAACGACTATGTCATGTGTGGTATCCTTGGAAAACCCTCGTCCAGTGGATAGCAATTATAAAGTGTTTAAACATTGATGAACTTTGATTTTTTCAGAAATGATAATTTAGTGTGAAAAACGAATTTAGAAATTAGCATTAATTCGCCCTAAATTGCGTCCGAATATTAATATTATTTATACCCGGAGTTACTGTAATTTGTAAATAATTTTGGAATTAAAATCAAAACCTAAGAAAATATATTTTGAGATTTTCAATTCCACTATCATTTCAAGGATAAAGATCAGGTATGGCCAAAGTATATATAGTTAGAGTATATCCGCATCAGGATAGGCAAAAGAAGGTATGGTGAGATCATCACTTTCTAGACGAGATATCGCCAAATTAATCACCAATTTAAGAGGGGACAAAATTTTACATTTTTTCTCAAAGTTTAAGATAGAGAATCCCTAACAGGGGTGCCCAAAGGCCTTAAAAAGTCAGGAAATTTATAGGTTACTTATGATAGCCTCAAAATCATAGGGGGTATATTGCAATCGTAAAACTTGCAGAAAGTTCAATTAAAAATGATATAATTTAACAGAATTTCGACTAATTCACAGAATTTAGACAAATTATGATGAATTCTGTAAAAATTAACAGAATTTCACCAAATTTAGCAAGAATTAGACAGATTTTCACAGAGCATTCCAAAAATGTCGCATTCGGCACCGTTTTCTCAAAATTTCTACTGGGTGGGAGATTAAAAATTTCTCTTTTTTTCTTCATCACAGGAGGATACTTCGGCTATCACTGGCTGACAAAAATAGTAATTTAGTCATATTTTTTGTAAAGGAACAAAATGCTCAATTTTTCTTAAGTTTTTTCAAGAACAATAGAGGACAGGTCAGGAGTTTCTTTTCCAAGAGTTGGTTTTAATTCTAAATATTTAAATTAATTTTTTCAAATACTAATGTTAATCCTAACCTAGTATTTCGACATATGTTTCAGGCGATGTCCATCTGATGTGTAATTTACTAATGATATATGAATTATGGATTTATGAAAATAGTAATTCATCCAAATTCGTTCAAAATCAACGCAAAAGTCATTCATTTTTTATAAACTTAAAAATACTTTATAACTCGTATTCATTCACAATCCGTTTACTTAATTGTGTAAAAGTTTCACTGTTTTAAGCAATTTTTCCGGTTTTGGCTGAATTGCAAAAGATTCATCAGATTTTAGATTTCAAAAGATTAAAACTTGTTCGAAAATGGAAAAGGTGTAGTGGTTTCGCGCCATTTTAAGAATTAATTAAAATAAGCCCAATATCCAAAGGAATACGAGCTAAAAATTAAGTGTCATCTCTGAATCACTTCTCTATTACTTTTGCTAAAACTTGGACTAAAATTACAAAATAGGATCCAATAAAATGCATAAATGCAACAATTCGGATTTACAATTTTCGTGATGATTCAAAAACTAAATTAACTTATACACTAGTTTCATAAGCCTATTCATAAAGTAGCATGTTCCTAATTGTTGTGTTTATAATTTTTATATTTCCTATGGCTCATAAATTATCGGTTTGAGAATCAAAGTCCAAAAAAGCATTAATTAATAACAATAACGACTATTGACATAAGACAAAATATGAAAGAAACTATGAAAATGTTAGAAATAAATTTTTATCACTTATTTATTTAATTAATTACATTCAAACGGCTTCTGCTGTTATAAAAATAAAATTTTAACACAATTTCGTCATTTTATTCTATATTTGCAAAAATATATAATTTATATTAATGAAAAATTGACCCTTCAAGCTAAATATCGATATTACAGTACTATTTGTAAAGCATTCCATTGAAACTTTGCAGTAATTCTATCACTTGTTTTGTTACCTCATTTCAAGAATTTTGTTTATTATTTCACTTATTGTGTGAAATGATTCGTTGGAACAAAATAACAAAATTCCTTTGAATTTAACAAATAATTAAAATTTAAAAAAAAGTTTCATTTGTTTCGTAATATAAGTTGAGTTCAATTAATTTATTGAATTATTCTTTTAATTAAAACAATAATTTAGTTATTCATGAATTTCAATAGAATTGTTTCAATGCTTAGAGTACTATAAAAACAGAAATATTTGATCCAATGATACAATGATTGAATGATTGATGTCATCTCTTATTAATGCAATCTTTAGATTTGATTTTTTAAAAGAATAAATTAAATAAATATTTAGAAATAAAATTCTATTGAATTGATATCAAATGAAATTCTATCAGTTATTGATTTAAGACAAATAAACATTAAAGAAAATTTCAAATTGTGATTAACGCCAAACATAATTAAAGTCTCATTTTTTACGAAAGCGGAGATAAAAATCTGAAACTATGTTTGCAATTATACACCAATTCATGCATTCAATTAATTTTAATTTTTCTGAATATTTTTGCTCATTTTGTGTTTTAATTAAAATAAATTTAAAGTAATTAATATAAAAAATACTATCCTTTTATATAATCATATTATCAATTATCGAGTGTATAATTAACAATAAAATTAATGCATGAAAGGGATTGGATATGTTATGCGAGAAAAACTTGTTTAAAACAACTCAAAACATTTCAAAAATCCTATTTTAAGAATTTGATAAAAACGGATCAAATTTTTTCTAGTATTTTTTGGTATAAAAATGTAATTTTAGACTCTTTACTGAAAATTGAACGGAATATAAGACGAAGAGGGTTTGGATATTTGACAAAATAGTAAGTTTATTAAAACAATACTAATTAAGATTCTTTCCTAAATTAAATCTATTCGTGCGCTAAGAATAAGAATTTGAATTTTTAAGGGGAAAAAAGTACAGAATTTAACGTTAATTTATTCAATTAATTGTTGAAAACTAAAATCTTTTTTCTTCAGATAATAAATAGCAGAGAATATATGGAAACACAAACTAAGACATCGAATAAGTTAACGTTGAAAAAGCCCTACAAAATACTAATAGATATCTGGGGTGTAATCACTTCATGGGATTTCGTATATTATCTCAACGACTATTTCGACAATAATTTAGTGAAGTATTTAACAGAGAATTGGAAGAAGAGTTATGTCAAAGACATTATCCAACGTTTAAGTGTACAAAGTATTGAAGACAAGACAACAAACAGTGACTTACCATTGATTGCCAGCGAAGAGCAGAACAATATTGAAGTTGTCATTCAGTCGATTGTCGATAATCTGAAATATAGAAAAAACAATGAATTGAAGACATTCGACAAGTCTTTGCAACGACTGTATGACAGCGTTTGGACTCATGGCTATGAAAGCGGACAACTCATGACTCATGCTTTCGATGATGTAATAGAGGCTCTAAAGATGTGGACATCCCGTGAGACACAACTCGATGCCATCAAAGTCTACACCTATGCCTCGGGTGCGCCACTCATTCAGAGGCTATTTCTCTGTTCATCCGTTTGCGGAGATTTGAGTCAATTTATAACGTATTATATCAATAGTTTTCACACTTATAAAAGCGATTCATATAAATACAAATGTGTTATCTCTTCACTATTGGAAAGAAATGCGACAAACATTCTATACTTAACAGACAGACCGAAGAGAGCCAGAGCTGCCACAGAAGCGGGGATGAGGTCTGTGATTGTCTTAAGACCTGGAAATCAACAATATCTGGAACGAGACTTATATGGTTTCCAAACAATCCATTCATTAGAAGATTTAGAATTTGTTGAATAAATATATTTATTATTGCTTTCAAAACTCAATTACCAGATATTTATTTCTTGAAATATTAAAAATTCAAATTACATATGCAGTAATGTTATATTAGTGCAAATCAAAGTTAGACTTAGTAGGGAAGTTTTTCAAAGGGAAGATGAGGAACAGAATATGACTATTCCTATCAGATTGAGCTTCATATCGTATGTAGAATCTGAAAAAATTAGTTGCCAATGGGGCGTTTCAGGGAGTTTTTGGAGGTGTAATCTTTATAAATTTCATCATTAAATTTCATTTTATAGCTAAACAAATTAATCAAATGGAACAATATGTATATATTGTAAACCTTTTACAAAGACAAGTTCAACCATATATTACACGGTTCTGTCCATTACCGTCGGGATCTGGTCGGCACTGGTCATTTACCGCCGAAGAATGAATTGTATATGACTTGATTCGACTTTAAAATAGCTTTACAAATATATACCTATTGTTCCATTTGATCACTTGATTTAGCTTAAAAATGAGATTTAATGCTGATTTTTCTAAAGTTCACACACCCCCCCAAACCCCCTGAAACACACCATTGGCAGATTAATACGAATAGTCATCTTCTGATACTCAACTTCCCTTTGAAACACATCTCTACTTAATAAATAGCAAATGATTAACATTTTTAAGGCTCAACTCTGACCGACGATCAGTGAGTGTGATTTGAAATAATTCCTGTCTTGTCTTGTCTTGGTAAAATCTTTTCCTGTTCTGTCCTGTCCTGGTAATTGTGACAAATCTGTTTTCCTGTCCTGGACCAATATGTGTCCAGGAAAAACTTTAGTTAGTCTAGTCCAGATCTTATGCAGTTTCTTTTAGGAAAACAATCCAAACTTTCCAAATAAATTTATAATTTATAAATCAAAAGACTATTAACTTTATGAATGTTTTTTTATTCATCAAATGTCTCTAATCAGAAAAAAAATATTTAGAAGCTTTATGAGTAGGTTTTTCTGTACAGCACAAATAGAATTATAACCCTAGCTGTGAAATTTCGAGGGTAAACGCTCAGCAAACAGATGAAACAAGACAGAATTCGAGACAATAAAATAGATGAAATCCAAAGGTAAATCGATATTTATTTTAAGAAAATTCTCTAATGTTGAAGTGAGTCCTCAATGAAAAACTCATCAGTTTTGCTGGATATTATTTTTGTAAATTTGGTTATTTTGAGAACTAATAAAAAAGATATTTTTTTATAAAAACCTCAATCAATTCCGTCATTTTATATGTATTCTTTCTAGATTAAATTTTATGAATAAATATACGAACAATTTTCTTTTTGAAATCAAATTCGCTAAATTTTTCTTAAATATTTTACAAAATTAATATTTTTTGTTGCTTTATTTGGTTGCCTTATTAAAACAAAATGTTTGTAAGTTTTATTAAATTTTTTATAAACAAACAGGGATGGGGAAAGGGATAACCACCCCCTGTGATTTTAGACAGATAACCCCAGGCCGCTCGCGAGATATCCCTCTCCCATTGCATCTTTTAGAAAACGGCGCCGAACGCATCACTTTTAGAGAATTTTCTGTGAAATTCTATCTAAATTCTGGAAAAATAACAGAATTTTGTCCAATTCTTGCTAAATTTGGTCAAATTCTGTTAAATCCTTACAGAATTCATGAAATAAATTCTGTTAAATTACGTCATTTTTAAATAAATTCTGCAAGAATTTGATGATTGCGCAATACCCTCCGCTAAACCCCCTCCCCTGTCCCAAATTTGGAAAAATTTCTTACTTCACTGACTGGAATATCCCTTGGCTTCGCCAAAATAAATATCTCCTCCTTGAGATTTCTTCCTTTCACGATTCCTACAAACAAATTAGCTCAAGTTATTCAAAAACGCAAATTTTTCGGTTTTATTTAGAATTACTTCTAAAATTCGTTTCGGATTATAAATAGGATCTTATTTTAATTTTTATAACTTAATCATTAAAGAATTTCGTAATTATGAAAGATCTGAGCTACAGGAAATAGTCGAATTTACAAAATTGTCTATGTTCTGGTGATGACTTAATTTCTGACATGTTTTTAAATTAAATAATCCTAAATTTAAACTTTAATGAGAATGAAAATAATAACTGCATTTATGATAAAGACAAACGTTTTTCAATTTATATAGAAAAATTTAAAAATAAATTTACTATAAAAAAATTTATTTATGGCATTCACTTCATTTTTGCACAGATTTATCCCATTTTTAAAAAAACTGAAAAAATACTACTTTTCCCGCATTTTATCTCATAATCGAGAAAAAACTCCCCAAATCGATGAAATATCGAGATTTATGCATAAATCGATAATATCGAGGAAATCTTCGTCTATAGCATTGTCGATATGCCACACCACTACTAATATTATATTATTACAGTATATTATATTGTAGTATGATAATATGTACTGTAATCCTTGACGATTAGGTCAATAGTTTAAGATCGATAATTATCGAAATTTCACAGCTCTGATTATAACTTTATTTAAAAAGACAAAAGTTTATTCTCAGATTTATAAGTTTTTTTCCCACTTTTTTAGGGAATAAGAATCAGCAAATAAAAGAAATTAAAAACAATAAGCATTAATTTAGTCTTTAAAATAAATGCTCTTTTTTTGTTAATCATTTAAGAAATATTTTCTTAATCTTCAAACAAAACTGACGTTGAAAACGTCAATTTAAAAACCAATTAAATATCAATCAATGTTCTTATCAATAAACTTTTGTATCTTTAAATAAAGTTAAAATTGTATCTATGAAGCACCTAATGTAAATTATTTTGTTGGTTCTAATGTAGGGATGACCAATGGGGGGGGGGGTATATTCAATATTACTTTGAAGTATAAAAACAAGGAAACAAGGTCCTCCCGTACAAATTTTGAGAAAATGGCGCCAAAGGAAATTCTATCTAAATCTTTAGAAAAATAATAGAATTTGGTCAAATTCTTTAAAATACTTATAGAATTCATCATAATTTGACTGAATTCTGTCAAATTCTTGCAAAATTAGTCAAATATTTGCTAAATTATGTCATTTTTAATTAAATTCTGCAAGAATTTGACTATTTAAAAATACCCCCTGTGACTTTTAGACTCTTATCAGTACTCATATACCTCCTGGCTTTAAGGTCTT